>JAXIVJ010000958.1:120000-163912 GCA_036785665.1 Chirona hameri | reverse complement strand
CACCACCCGGGCATGCTGCCCCACCCGGCCGATCTGTCAGCTCCTGTCCCCTCACCACCCGGGCATGCTGTCCCACCCGGCCGATCTGTCAGCTCCCGTCTCTCTCTCGCAGGGAGCCTTTCCCTGCATATAGCTTCGGTCCCTGCAGGAAGCCTGTCCCTGCATATAGCTTCGGTCCCTGCAGGGAGCCTGTCCCTCGTTCCGTCCCGCGCAGGGAGCCTCGGTCACTCGCAGGAAGCCGGTCGGCCGGTCGGCCGGTCGGCCTTGCGGCCCTCCCCGGCCGCACTGACGCTGACTGATCGCTGTTTTTCGGTGTTTGTGCGTGGCTAATCCGCGCTTTAATGAGGCATTGTGTGGCGACCGCGCGGAGCATTCCTTCCACGGCTACCGTTCAATGCCGGCCGACTCGCTGGCCGCCCCCGCCCCCGCCCCCGCTCCCGCTCCCGCTCCCGCTCCCGCTCCCGCTCCCGCTCCCGCCCTCGCTCCGCTCCCGCCCCCGCTCCCACTCCCGCTCCCGCCCTCGGCTCGATGTCACCGTAACCGCCCGATGACAGCGGTTGAGCGTCGATTTCCGGGTCATTTGAATGGCCATTTGAATCTGGAGGTATTCATGCTTACAAACAAGTTAAATAGTTTAACATTATATCTTAGTTGTAGTCGTTCTATTTATCCGGCATGAGGTACGTGAAATTGCGGTTCGTCTACATTTGCCTCCTGTCGATACCAGCTCATCTTAATGCTTCCGGTGTGTCAGGGACACTGGTACGATACCAGCTCATCTAATGCCGGTGTGTCAGGGACACTGGTACCGCTCCTGTCGATACCAGCTCATCTAATGCCGGTGTGTCAGGGACACTGGTACCGCTCCTGTCGATACCAGCTCATCTAATGCCGGTGTGTCAGGGACACTGGTACCGCTCCTGTCGATACCAGCTCATCTAATGCCGGTGTGTCAGGGACACTGGTACCGCTCCTGTCGATACCAGCTCATCTAATGCCGGTGTGTCAGGGACACTGGTACCGCTCCTGTCGATACCAGCTCATCTAATGCCGGTGTGTCAGGGACACTGGTACCACTCCTGTCGATACCAGCTCATCTAATGCCGGTGTGTCAGGGACACTGGTACCGCTCCTGTCGATACCAGCTCATCTAATGCCGGTGTGTCAGGGACACTGGTACCGCTCCTGTCGATACCAGCTCATCTAATGCCGGTGTGTCAGGGACACTGGTACCGCTCCTGTCGATACCAGCTCATCTAATGCCGGTGTGTCAGGGACACTGGTACCGCTCCTGTCGATACCAGCTCATCTAATGCCGGTGTGTCAGGGACACTGGTACCACTCCTGTCGATACCAGCTCATCTAATGCCGGTGTGTCAGGGACACTGGTACCGCTCCTGTCGATACCAGCTCATCTAATGCCGGTGTGTCAGGGACACTGGTACCACTCCTGTCGATACCAGCTCATCTAATGCCGGTGTGTCAGGGACACTGGTACCACTCCTGTCGATACCAGCTCATCTAATGCCGGTGTGTCAGGGACACTGGTACCACTCCTGTCGATACCAGCTCATCTAATGCCGGTGTGTCAGGGACACTGGTACCGCTCCTGTCGATACCAGCTCATCTAATGCCGGTGTGTCAGGGACACTGGTACCACTCCTGTCGATACCAGCTCATCTAATGCCGGTGTGTCAGGGACACTGGTACCGCTCCTGTCGATACCAGCTCATCTAATGCCGGTGTGTCAGGGACACTGGTACCACTCCTGTCGATACCAGCTCATCTAATGCCGGTGTGTCAGGGACACTGGTACCGCTCCTGTCGATACCAGCTCATCTAATGCCGGTGTGTCAGGGACACTGGTACCGCTCCTGTCGATACCAGCTCATCTAATGCCGGTGTGTCAGGGACACTGGTACCACTCCTGTCGATACCAGCTCATCTAATGCCGGTGTGTCAGGGACACTGGTACGATACCAGCTCATCTAATGCCGGTGTGTCAGGGACACTGGTACCGCTCCTGTCGATACCAGCTCATCTAATGCCGGTGTGTCAGGGACACTGGTACCACTCCTGTCGATACCAGCTCATCTAATGCCGGTGTGTCAGGGACACTGGTACCACTCCTGTCGATACCAGCTCATCTAATGCCGGTGTGTCAGGGACACTGGTACCGCTCCTGTCGATACCAGCTCATCTAATGCCGGTGTGTCAGGGACACTGGTACCACTCCTGTCGATACCAGCTCATCTAATGCCGGTGTGTCAGGGACACTGGTACCACTCCTGTCGATACCAGCTCATCTAATGCCGGTGTGTCAGGGACACTGGTACGATACCAGCTCATCTAATGCCGGTGTGTCAGGGACACTGGTACCGCTCCTGTCGATACCAGCTCATCTAATGCCGGTGTGTCAGGGACACTGGTACCACTCCTGTCGATACCAGCTCATCTAATGCCGGTGTGTCAGGGACACTGGTACGATACCAGCTCATCTAATGCCGGTGTGTCAGGGACACTGGTACCGCTCCTGTCGATACCAGCTCATCTAATGCCGGTGTGTCAGGGACACTGGTACCGCTCCTGTCGATACCAGCTCATCTAATGCCGGTGTGTCAGGGACACTGGTACCACTCCTGTCGATACCAGCTCATCTAATGCCGGTGTGTCAGGGACACTGGTACCACTCCTGTCGATACCAGCTCATCTAATGCCGGTGTGTCAGGGACACTGGTACCGCTCCTGTCGATACCAGCTCATCTAATGCCGGTGTGTCAGGGACACTGGTACCGCTCCTGTCGATACCAGCTCATCTAATGCCGGTGTGTCAGGGACACTGGTACCGCTCCTGTCGATACCAGCTCATCTAATGCCGGTGTGTCAGGGACACTGGTACCGCTCCTGTCGATACCAGCTCATCTAATGCCGGTGTGTCAGGGACACTGGTACCGCTCCTGTCGATACCAGCTCATCTAATGCCGGTGTGTCAGGGACACTGGTACCACTCCTGTCGATACCAGCTCATCTAATGCCGGTGTGTCAGGGACACTGGTACCGCTCCTGTCGATACCAGCTCATCTAATGCCGGTGTGTCAGGGACACTGGTACCGCTCCTGTCGATACCAGCTCATCTAATGCCGGTGTGTCAGGGACACTGGTACCACTCCTGTCGATACCAGCTCATCTAATGCCGGTGTGTCAGGGACACTGGTACCGCTCCTGTCGATACCAGCTCATCTAATGCCGGTGTGTCAGGGACACTGGTACCACTCCTGTCGATACCAGCTCATCTAATGCCGGTGTGTCAGGGACACTGGTACCACTCCTGTCGATACCAGCTCATCTAATGCCGGTGTGTCAGGGACACTGGTACCACTCCTGTCGATACCAGCTCATCTAATGCCGGTGTGTCAGGGACACTGGTACCACTCCTGTCGATACCAGCTCATCTAATGCCGGTGTGTCAGGGACACTGGTACCGCTCCTGTCAACAGCAGTGCAGGCTTTTGTCTCGATTTTCACCGCAGAGCGCCGTATATTCTGGGTCATGTGATTGGTGGTTTCAGCATGTCACCGGAACGTCGCGCCGGTTGTGAGCGGATCCGGAATGTCCGTGGCGTCACATCGTAGCACTGCGGCCATGCATTGCTTTGTTGGTTTGTTGCGTGACCGGCCAATGAAAAGTCCGGGTCCGGGCCGGCAGTGGAAGAAACCGTCTGCCCTCCGGTCCGTCTCGGCATGACTGGACGGGCCGTGAGAAACTCTGGCCCTGACTTCCGCCGGCCCCGTTCCTCCCTTCCGAGAGATAGGCATCTCTGGAGTCTGCGCCGGCCCACTGCATGCTATGCGGGGGGGGGGGGGGGGGGGGGGTATTGCTGCCATGCGCTCCTGCACCGCGGGCCTCTGGTCCCATACTGTTTACCGGCCGTGACGGTCACGCCGGGAACAGGCGATCGTGGCGATGGCGGTGTTGCACGCGCGTTGCCCTGCGTCACTGACGGCGTGCCAGATAGTTACATTATAGGTGGCGGCGCTGGGTCCGACTGAGATCAGCTCTTAGAACAGGGGTGGGCAGTGCAGTATTCCGTGTAGCTAGAAACAACTTTGCGGCATGAGACATTCTCAAAACATGGGTTGTGTGAAAAATCACCATTTAACAGCCTGCAGAGGAAAGTCGGTGGTTTTAGTTAAAGTGTTGGATATTGTGTGGTGAAATTACTGAGGGCTGATAAAAATTCCGGTGAAAATTGGGGAAAGTGTGGATTGTGGATAGTTGCCATCCAATATAGTGGTGACAAACACCTCAAATTTCCAGTGCTTGTACAATGACTGGAAGTTAGGATACTTCCTGGCAGGATTTCTTTATTGTGTTCTTCATGACTAACGAAGCAAATATGTAGAGCGAAGCGTTCCGGAACTAGGTAGGTCCTACTGTGTATCATACGTATCCTCCATTTCTAAGTGTCTCCGAACTACCGCATTTATGCACTTTTCTGAAGTCTGTAAGCGATGCTGAATATGTTCCTCCCACTGTCTCCCACCCTCCACCCATGACTCACCTTCTTGCCCTGCCTCGCCCTGCCTCGCCCTGCCTCGCCCTGCCTCGCCCTGCCTCCCCCCGCCTCCCCGGGAGACAGTGGTCGCTCTGCCTCTGCCTCTGCCTCTGCCTCTGCCTTCGGCGGGTGTGGCGGTGACTACGGACACGGTAGACGGGGCAGACTCGGATGTACTGTCGTGCCGTGCCGTGCCGCTGGCCGCGGCAGTGGGAGTGGGAGCGGCCCGTCTCGCGTGCTGTCGGCCCGCCCCGCCCCGCCCGGCTGAGGCAGGGGCCGGAGCCGGGGCCGGAGCCGGGCCGCGGTCCGGCACTGGACACTGGACAGGTCACGGGTCACAGGGCGGTCCAGCACGGACAGACCCTCTCCGGCACTGGACAGGTCACAGGGCGGTCCAGCACGGACAGGCCCTCTCCGGCACTGGACAGGTCACAGGGCGGTCCAGCACGGACAGGCCCTCTCCGGCACTGGCAGGTCACAGGGCGGTCCAGCACGGACAGGCCCTCTCCGGCACTGGGCAGGTCACAGGGCGGTCCAGCACGGACAGGCCCTCTCCGGCACTGGGCAGGTCACAGGGCGGTCCAGCACGGACAGGCCCTCTCCGGCACTGGGCAGGTCACAGGGCGGTCCAGCACGGACAGGCCCTCTCCGGCACTGGGCAGGTCACAGGGCGGTCCAGCACGGACAGGCCCTCTCCGGCACTGGGCAGGTCACACAGCTGGCCACCTGCTCACCAGACGGCCTGAGTGCCGTCTTCGACCCCTGGACTACCTGTGGCGGCCCGGAGCCCCTTCCATCCCCTGAACCGCCCACGTGGGCGGCCCCCGCCGCGTGCCAAACACACTTCATCGGCTGTTCAGCGGTGCCGTCTGAGAGCCGGCTTGCCCCGGCCGTCTGAGAGTACAGCCGGCCGCAGCTTACAGCTTACAGCCCGCCAGCTAATCCGCTCTCAGTGCAGGTTTGCCGCATTCCGTGCCGATTTCTGCTGGGCGGCGGGCGGGCTCCGTCCGCGGCACAGAAGCTCGGCCGGGCTGGCTCCGTCCGCGGCACAGAAGCTCGGCCGGGCGGGCGCGGGAATGCGGCGCGCTGTGTGTGTGTGTGTGTGTGTGTGTGTGTGTGTGTGTGTGTGTGTGTGTGTGTGTGTGTGTGTGTGTGTGTGTGTGTGTGTCCTGTCCTGTCCTGTCCTGTCCTGTCCTGTCCTGTCCTGTCCTGTCCTGTCCTGTCCTGTCCTGTCCTGTCCTGTCCTGTCCTGTCCTGTCCTGTCCTGTCCTGTCCTGTCCTGTCCCTGTCCCTGTCCCTGTCCCTGTCCCTGTCCCTGTCCCTGTCCCTGTCCCTGTCCCTGTCCCTGTCCCTGTCCCTGTCCCTGTCCCTGTCCCTGTCCCTGTCCCTGTCCCTGTCCCTGTCCCTGTCCCTGTCCCTGTCCCTGTCCCTGTCCCTGTCCCTGTCCCTGTCCCTGTCCCTGTCCCTGTCCCTGTCCTGTCCTGTCCTGTCCCTGTCCCTGTCCTGTCCGCACGCCACGTTTGGACGCCGAGTTTGGTGTAACTAGCGGTAATCCGCCACTGACCGAGGCCAGCTGGTCATCGCGTTCACTTCATGTCTAGTCTTGTTTTCTGTGAAATATATATTCAGAAAAATGCAGTTTGGATTATAATCTTCTTATGACTGTTAAACTGGTTGAATTTGCACTGTTGCAGTATTTATTTCAGTCATTTCCTCAACAGGACAGCACGAAGCCCTCTGTGGAGCGCTGTGACTTGACGTGTTGACGTGCCGTGTCACGATCCCACCTGACCTGACCTGACCTCTGTATCTGTTCTCTCCCCTCTGCAGCGCGTCGCAGTCTGGTGGGCTCCCTGCAGTACTCCTCATCCGGCGGACTCCATTCGGGCTGGGAGTACCTGCACAAGTCCGGCAAGAGCATCGACCAGCGGGTCTCCGTCATCTCCAACACCTCCTCCAACACCACGTCCGGCATCGTCTCCGACCGCACCGTCCAGAGCCTGGACGAGAGCGATGGTGAGCGCACCGGCTGGAAGCGTGGCCGCCCCTGCCCCTTGTCCCTACCCCTATCCCTGTCCCTGTCCCTGTCCCTGCCCCTGCCCCTGCCCCAGTCACTGCCCTGTCCCTGTCCCTGTCCCTGTCCCTGTCCCTGTCCCTGTCCCTGCCCCTGCCCCTGCCCCAGTCACTGCCCTGTCCCTGTCCCTGTCCCTGTCCCTGTCCCTGTCCCTGCCCCTGCCCCTGCCCCTGCCCCAGTCACTGCCCTGTCCCTGTCCCTGTCCCTGTCCCTGTCCCTGTCCCTGTCCCTGTCCCTGTCCCTGTCCCTGTCCCTGTCCCTGTCCCTGTCCCTGTCCCTGTCCCTGTCCCTGTCCCTGTCCCTGTCCCTGTCCCTGTCCCTGTCCCTGTCCCTGTCACTGTCCCTGTCCCTGTCCCTGTCCCTGTCCCTGTCCCTGTCCCTGTCCCTGTCCCTGTCCCTGTCCCTGTCCCTGTCCCTGTCCCTGTCCCTGTCCCTGTCCCTGTCCCTGTCCCTGTCCCTGCCCCTGTCCCTGTCCCTGTCCCTGTCCCTGTCCCTGTCCCTGTCCCTGTCCCTGTCACTGTCCCTGTCCCTGTCCCTGTCCCTGTCCCTGTCCCTGTCCCTGTCCCTGTCCCTGTCCCTGTCCCTGTCCCTGTCACTGTCCCTGTCCCTGTCCCTGTCCCTGTCCCTGTCCCTGTCCCTGTCTCTGTCCCTGTCCCTGTCCCTGTCCCTGTCCCTGTCCCTGTCCCTGTCCCTGTCACTGTCACTGTCTGTTCTCTCTCCCTGTCATGACCGTCGCTCGCCGCTGTGTCGCCGCTGTGTCGGCCTGTGTCGCAGCTGTGTCGCCGCTGTGTCGGCCTGTGTCGGCCTGTGTCGCCCTGTGTCGCCGCTGTGTCGCCGCTGTGTCGCCGCTGTGTCGCCGCTGTGTCGCCGCTGTGTCGGCCTGTGTCGGCCTGTGTCGGCCTGTGTCGGCCTGTGTCACCGCTGTGTCGCCGCTGTGTCGGCCCGTGTCGGCCCGTGTCGGCCTGTGTCGCCGCTGTGTCGCCGCTGTGTCGCCGCTGTGTCGCCGCTGTGTCGCCGCTGTGTCGCCGCTGTGTCGCCCCTGTGTCGCCGCTGTGTCGCCGCTGTGTCGCCGCTGTGTCGCCGCTGTGTCGCCGCTGTGTCGCCGCTGTGTCGGCCTGTGACATGTGTGTCGGCCTGTGTCGGCCTGTGACATGTGTGTCGGCCCCGGCTAGAGCTGTGTCGCGCCTGTAATGCAGGAAAGCCGGGCGCCTAAATGTGCTGTGTGTCGGACCTGGCCGGCAGCGTCCGGCCGGAATCATCACTGCATTGCTGTGTGTCGGACCTGGCCGGCAGCGTCCGGCCGGAATCATCACTGCATTGCTGTGTGTCGGACCTGGCCGGCAGCGTCCGGCCGGAATCATCACTGCATTGCTGTGTGTCGGACCTGGCCGGCAGCGTCCGGCCGGAATCATCACTGCATTGCTGTGTGTCGGACCTGGCCGGCAGCGTCCGGCCGGAATCATCACTGCATTGCTGTGTGTCGGACCTGGCCGGCAGCGTCCGGCCGGAATCATCACTGCATTGCTGTGTGTCGGACCTGGCCGGCAGCGTCCGGCCGGAATCATCACTGCATTGCTGTGTGTCGGACCTGGCCGGCAGCGTCCGGCCGGAATCATCACTGCATTGCTGTGTGTTGGACCTGGCCGGCAGCGTCCGGCCGGAATCATCACTGCATTGCTGTGTGTCGGACCTGGCCGGCAGCGTCCGGCCGGAATCATCACTGCATTGCTGTGTGTCGGACCTGGCCGGCAGCGTCCGGCCGGAATCATCACTGCATTGCTGTGTGTCAGGAAAGATGGCACCTTGAATTGCTTGATTCAGCTGCTTGGTATCTTGTACTGGGTCTGGGGGGAGTGATTTTCCCGTGTTGGGCGGTCCGGGCGGAAATGCCGCGGCAGTTGGAGCTGACGCCGCGGCAGCTGAGCGGCAGCTGAGCGGCAGCTGAGCGGCAGCTGAGTGGAGCTGGCGCCGCGGCAGCTGAGCGGCAGCTGAGCGGCAGCTGAGCGGCAGCTGAGCGGCAGCTGAGCGGCAGCTGAGCGGCAGCTGAGCGGCAGCTGAGCGGCAGCTGAGCGGCAGCTGAGAGGCAGCTGAGCGGCAGCTGAGTGGCAGCTGAGCGGCAGCTGAGTGGCAGCTGAGCGGCAGCTGAGCGGCAGCTGAGCGGCAGCTGAGTGGCAGCTGAGCGGCAGCTGAGTGGCAGCTGAGTGGCAGCTGAGCGGCAGCTGAGTGGCAGCTGAGCGGCAGCTGAGCGGCAGCTGAGAGGCAGCTGAGTGGCAGCTGAGCGGCAGCTGAGTGGCAGCTGAGCGGCAGCTGAGCGGCAGCTGAGCGGCAGCTGAGTGGAGCTGGCGCCGCGGCAGTGTCAGTCTCAGTGGAGACCCGTGTGTCTCCCGACCCACCGAGAGCCACCGGTCACGGTCTGCTGCAGCTGACGAGGCTGCGAGCTCAGATCATTACCCCGCCCCGCCCCGCCCGGTCTGAGGGTGTTCTGGGGTGATTCTGGCTGTCGTTTAGCTGCTCTGACCCTGACTGACGTCTGTGTGACGTATGTGACCCTGACTGACGTATCTGTGTGACATATGTGACCCTGACTGACGTGTCTGGTGTTTGTGCTCCCTCAGATGATATACACATGGAGACCCTGGTCAGCTGTGCCCCGGCCGAGTCGGTGGAGAGCGGTATGGACTCGCTGACCCGCTCGATGACCCGCTCGCTGTCGCAGCTGGACGTCGTCTCTCTACGCTCATCGCAAAAGTCACCGGCAGGTCAGTCTAGCGTGACGCCCTGTAAAACGGCCGCCAGGTATTGTTCCAGCGCCCTGTTCACATGACTCACAATAGCTAGGTGGGGCTTGTGGTTAAATACCGCAGTCCGAATGCGGTGTGGATCTGTGTCTGGATGGGGACATCTTGGATGGTGTTTCTGGTGCAGCAGCTAACCGCAACAACATGCTTCAGCTATGACACGCCAGTAAACAAAGCTTGTTGGTTGAAATCCAGACAGTTTTACTACATACAACATGGCTCATTGTTATATTTGTCTGCCGAATTATTTGGTATTCCAGCTGTCGGCCCAAGACACCCTATTTTCTTCATTTCTCGTGAGATGCGCCTTATCTTAAAGACGGCCGCACACTGCGTCATTCGGCGCGCGATATCGCGGAAAAAAGCTGGACCAGCTTTGTCTGTGCTGAACACCGCGGAACGGCGGAATGTCGCAGTGATATCGCGCCCGAATGGCCCAGTGTGCGGCCGCCTTAACTGTTCTCGCTTGCACCTAGAAGTGGGCATCAGCTAGCGTAATTTCATCATCTGCTGTCTTCTCGGCAGCAGTGTTATGTGTTGGCCTCAACTGACGCAGCTGTCTGCCTTTGCAGACGACTCTATCAACACCTCTGCCGCGTCACAGAGCCGTGCTGCGCAGCCAGCGGCGGCCGGCACCCCTCCCGGCGCCGCCGCCGCCGCCGCCGCCGCCGCGCCGGAGGTCTGCCGCGCCGGCAGCGCCCACAGCTCCTCCTCGCAACACTCCTCGTCCACGGTCCGCTCGCGGTACTCGCTCATCAAGCTGACGGCGCACCAGACGGTGGATATTGACGGAGACGGGGACGAGACACCGGCGTGCGGCCGCGTGCCGCCGTTCGCCGCCTCCTCTGCCAACTGCTGCAGCACCTGTGTTGAGGATGACGCCGGCTCCGAGTGCAGTGACGGCAGGGACCGGACTCGCCAGTGCGCGTGTGGCGCCGCCGCCGACGGCGCCAGCCTCGCCTCTGGCAGCACCCTGTACACGCTACAGGGCGACTCGCCGCGTGCCAGACACGCCGCCACCGGCTCCGAGTCGCTCAGCCGCTCGCACCGGTCACAGAGCAGCGTGGCCAGCGTGGCCAGCACGGCCGACTCGACCCGAGCCGTCGACAGCGACGCGCCCGGCGACGCGTCCGTCTATGAGTACGCGTCGACCGAGTACGCATCAACCGAGGGCGCGCCGGAGTACGTCGACTTCTACCGTCCGGCGGCGGCGGAGGCGGCGACGGAGGCGGCGGCGGAGGTGGCCGCCCGCGCCGCGCCGCCGGGGGACAACGTCAGCGTGCGGAGCGGCGCCTCGGCCTCGAGTGGCGCGGCGGCCCCGCTCGACTACAGCGTGCACTCGGCGCACACCTCTGTTGGCTCGGTCATCACCACGCCGGGCACGTTCCCGCGCAAGACCACCGTGTCGGACACGCTCGACACGGACAGCGACTACGTCCAGGTTCCGTACGACCGGCTGGGTCAGTTCCGTCTGGCCGAGCCGGCCGGCGGCGTGGCCATGGCCACGGTGACCACGGTGACGCCCGTCTGCCTGGCGCAGTCCTGCCAGACGGCAGATGCTGAGGAGGCGCCGCCGCCGCCGCCGCCGGCCGCGCCCGCCGCTCCCCGAGTCGTATCTGTACCGGCCGCCTCCGCCCCGCCCTCCAGCGAGGCCCCGGCCCGCTTCATCACCACTAAGCCGCTGGTGACCGTGTTCCGCGCGCACGTGGCCCCCGCCGTGACGCAGAGCGCGCGGTTCGCCAACGCGCCCGCGCGGCCGCGGGTGTCTGCGCCGCGTGTGGTGCCCGTACCGGCGCGACCCAAGCCGCTGGCGATGCGGCCGGACGCGCTGCTGCGCTCTGTCAGCCAGGAGGCCGGACTAGTGATCGGCGGCAACAACTACCTGGACGTGCGGGCGTCACATCCGGCACTGAGCCCGGCGCTGCGACCCGAGTTGCTGCCGCCGGCCCCGCCGGTCCCGCCGGCCCGCCCGGCCGGCCCCGGTCTGGCCACCGTCTACATTAACCAGGTGACGCGCTCCCAGATCGAGCAGTTTCAGCGGCAGCTGCTGTCGGACGCCGACTACGTCATCTACCCGCTCAAGGACCCGGCCATCAGCCGCCAGGAGTACGTAGACGCCAAGCACTGCAGCCTGGTGGCGGGCGGTCCGCCGGCCGGTCTGCCGCCGCCGCCGCCGTACCGCGCCCCGCACACAGCCGCCCGTTACCGCAGCTCGCCGAACGTGGCCGGCCCGTACGCGTCCACCACGCTGGTGCCGCCGCCGGCCGGGCCGTACGCCGTGTCGGGCGGCCTGGCGCCGCAGTACGGCTCCAGCCAGGCGCTGTCCGAGCGACTGGACGGCCTGCGGCGGGCGCGGCACCACCTCAGCAGCCACTCGCTGGCCTCGTCCGGCGGCAGCGGCGACCAGGCGCCGGCGCTGGGTGGCGAGCTGCTGCGGGCCGCGCTGCTGGCCGGCGGTCGGCGCGGCGGCGGCAGCGGCGTGGTGCGCGCCAAGTCTGACGACAACCTGCTGTCGGCGGCGGCTGAGCGGCCTCCGCCGCCCTACTGGCAGGTACGTCCGAGCCGATGTTCACGGACGCGGAACTGCACCGCCGTCCGCCCGCGCACGAACTGGCAGACATTGGTCTGTGTATGTGTATTGATTTGCCGTTGTGTAGCCTGAAGAATGTACAATTAATTATAGATAACTCTGGTAGTCTAAATGTCTAGATTCATATTGCGTGTTTTATTGTAGCTATTGGCTTGCATGTAGTCTGAGATAATTATCGGGCGAGCAGGTAAGCGTGCCTTGAACTGTCTGTTCTCGATCTGTCTGTGCCTTGAACTGTCTGTTCTCGATCTGTCTGTGCCTTGAACTGTCTGTTCTCGATCTGTCTGTGCCTTGAACTGTCTGTTCTCGATCTGTCTGTGCCTTGAACTGTCTGTTCTCGATCTGTCTGTGCCTTGAACTGTCTGTTCTCGATCTGTCTGTGCCTTGAACTGTCTGTTCTCGATCTGTCTGTGCCTTGAACTGTCTGTTCTCGATCTGTCTGTGCCTTGAACTGTCTGTTCTCGATCTGTCTGTGCCTTGAACTGTCTGTTCTCTATCTGTCTGTGCCTTGAACTGTCTGTTCTCGATCTGTCTGTGCCTTGAACTGTCTGTTCTCGATCTGTCTGTGCCTTGAACTGTCTGTTCTCGATCTGTATGTGCCTTGAACTATCTGTTCTCGATCTGTGCGGCACAGCCGAGTGGCAGCGATACGTCTCTGCGCCGTCACAGTATCTGTTGTGTTGGACTCCATCCACAGTATGTCTAACGTGTTGGACTCCATCCACAGTATGTCTAATGTGCTGGACTCCATCCACAGTATGTCTAACGTGCTGGACTCCATCCACAGTATGTCTAACGTGCTGGACTCCATCCACAGTATGTCTAACGTGTTGGACTCCATCCACAGTATGTTTAACGTGCTGGACTCCATCCACAGTATGTCTAACGTGTTGGACTCCATCCACAGTATGTTTAACGTGCTGGACTCCATCCACAGTATGTCTAACGTGCTGGACTCCATCCACAGTATGTCTAACGTGCTGGACTCCATCCACAGTATGTCTAACGTGCTGGACTCCATCCACAGTATGTCTAACGTGCTGGACTCCATGCACAGTATGTCTAACGTGCTGGACTCCATCCACAGTATGTCTAACGTGTTGGACTCCATCCACAGTATGTTTAACGTGCTGGACTCCATCCACAGTATGTCTAACGTGTTGGACTCCATCCACAGTATGTCTAACGTGCTGGACTCCATCCACAGTATGTCTAACGTGCTGGACTCCATCCACAGTATGTTTAACGTGCTGGACTCCATCCACAGTATGTTTAACGTGCTGGACTCCATCCACAGTATGTTTAACGTGCTGGACTCCATCCACAGTATGTCTAACGTGCTGGACTCCATCCACAGTATGTATAACGTGCTGGACTCCATCCACAGTATGTCTAATGTGCTGGACTCCATCCACAGTATGTCTAACGTGCTGGACTCCATCCACAGTATGTCTAACGTGCTGGACTCCATCCACAGTATGTCTAACGTGCTGGACTCCATCCACAGTATGTTTAACGTGCTGGACTCCATCCACAGTATGTCTAACGTGCTGGACTCCATCCACAGTATGTTTAACGTGCTGGACTCCATCCACAGTATGTCTAACGTGCTGGACTCCATCCACAGTATGTTTAACGTGCTGGACTCCATCCACAGTATGTCTAACGTGCTGGACTCCATCCACAGTATGTATAATGTACTGGACTCCATCCACAGTATGTCTAACGTACTGGACTCCATCCACAGTATGTCTAACGTACTGGACTCCATCCACATTATGTTTAACGTGTTGGACTCCATCCACAGTATGTCTAACGTGTTGGACTCCATCCACAGTATGTCTAACGTGTTGGACTCCATCCACAGTATGTTTAACGTGCTGGACTCCATCCACAGTATGTCTAACGTGTTTGACTCCATCCACAGTATGTCTAACGTGTTGGACTCCATCCACAGTATGTCTAACGTGTTGGACTCCATCCACAGTATGTTTAACGTCCTGGACTCCATCCACAGTATGTCTAACGTACTGGACTCCATCCACAGTATGTCTAACGTGCTGGACTCCATCCACAGTATGTCTAACGTGTTGGACTCCATGCACAGTATGTCTAACGTGTTGGACTCCATCCACAGTATGTCTAACGTGCTGGACTCCATCCACAGTATGTCTAACGTGCTGGACTCCATCCACAGTATGTCTAACGTGTTGGACTCCATACACAGTATGTCTAACGTGTTGGACTCCATCCACAGTATGTTTAACGTACTGGACTCCATCCACAGTATGTCTAACGTACTGGACTCCATCCACAGTATGTTTAACGTGCTGGACTCCATCCACAGTATGTCTAACGTGTTGGACTCCATCCACAGTATGTCTAACGTGTTGGACTCCATCCACAGTATGTGTAACGTGCTGGACTCCATCCACAGTATGTCTAACGTGCTGGACTCCATCCACAGTATGTCTAACGTACTGGACTCCATCCACAGTATGTCTAACGTGCTGGACTCCATCCACAGTATGTCTAACGTGCTGGACTCCATCCACAGTATGTCTAACGTGCTGGACTCCATCCACAGTATGTTTAACGTGCTGGACTCCATCCACAGTATGTCTAACGTGTTGGACTCCATCCACAGTATGTCTAATGTGCTGGACTCCATCCACAGTATGTTTAACGTGCTGGACTCCATCCACAGTATGTCTAACGTGCTGGACTCCATCCACAGTATGTTTAACGTGCTGGACTCCATCCACAGTATGTCTAACGTGCTGGACTCCATCCACAGTATGTCTAACGTGTTGGACTCCATCCACAGTATGTCTAACGTGTTGGACTCCATCCACAGTATGTCTAACGTGCTGGACTCCATCCACAGTATGTTTAACGTGCTGGACTCCATCCACAGTATGTTTTACGTGCTGGACTCCATCCACAGTATGTTTAACGTGCTGGACTCCATCCACAGTATGTCTAACGTGCTGGACTCCATCCACAGTATGTCTAACGTGCTGGACTCCATGCACAGTATGTCTAACGTGCTGGACTCCATCCACAGTATGTTTAACGTGCTGGACTCCATCCACAGTATGTCTAACGTGTTGGACTCCATCCACAGTATGTTTAACGTGCTGGACTCCATCCACAGTATGTCTAACGTGCTGGACTCCATCCACAGTATGTCTAACGTGCTGGACTCCATCCACAGTATGTCTAACGTGCTGGACTCCATCCACAGTATGTTTAACGTGTTGGACTCCATCCACAGTATGTCTAACGTGCTGGACTCCATCCACAGTATGTCTAACGTGCTGGACTCCATGCACAGTATGTCTAACGTGCTGGACTCCATCCACAGTATGTTTAACGTGCTGGACTCCATCCACAGTATGTTTAACGTGCTGGACTCCATCCACAGTATGTCTAACGTACTGGACTCCATCCACAGTATGTCTAACGTGTTGGACTCCATCCACAGTATGTCTAACGTGCTGGACTCCATCCACAGTATGTCTAACGTGCTGGACTCCATCCACAGTATGTCTAACGTGCTGGACTCCATCCACAGTATGTTTAACGTGTTGGACTCCATCCACAGTATGTTTAACGTGTTGGACTCCATCCACAGTATGTCTAACGTGTTGGACTCCATCCACAGTATGTTTGACGTGTTGGACTCTGTTGCCCGCAGACCGCATCACGACTGCAAGGCAACATCACGACTGCAAAGCCAAGTCCATCCCTGCATCAACTGAACCAACCTACATCAGTTCAGCAGCAACAGCAGCAACAGCAGCAACAGCAGCAACAGCAGCAACAGCAGCAACGGCGGCAGTTGCAGGAGCAACAGGAACACCAACAGTTGCAGCAACAGCAACAGCTGCAGCAACAACAGCTAAAACAGCAACAACAACAACTGCAGCAACAACAGCTAAAGCAGCAACAGCAGCAGCTAATACAACAGCAACTGGTACAGCAGCAACATCAGCAGCTGCAACAGCAAAAACTACAACAGCAACAACAAAGTCAGCAAAATCAACAGCAAGCACAACAGCAGCAGCAGCAGGAGCAGCAACAACAGGAACAACAATTACAACAACAGCATCAGCAGCAGCAGGAGGAGCAGCTGGAGGAGCAGGTTCAGCAGCAGAAGCAGCAGCAGCAGCGGCAGACGCTTCAGAAGCACCAGCTGCTGATCCGGCAGCATCTGGAGCGGATCCAGCAGCTGTCGCCATCCACCTCCTCCGCCAGTCCGCATCAGACGCCGCAGACCCAGCCGCGCCACCAGTCGGCCGCCAGCGACGACGGACTGGACATCGACGGCCTGCGAGCGGCCAGTCGGCAGATGGACCTGCCGCTCATCTCGGCGCTCTGCCACGACCGGCTGCTGCGACGCCCGTCTACCGCCCGGCCCAAGACCTGGCACGAGGCGGCGCCGGCGCCGGTGCCGGCGCCGGGGCCGGGGCCGCGGCCGCCGCCGGCACACCCCGCCGCCGGCCAGCCCCTCCTCATCAAGCACAAATCGCTCGGTATGCCGGCTTTCCCTCAGACGCGGCGCGCGCCGGTCACGAGCGCGGCGGCGGCGCAGCTGGTGGCCGACGTGGAGCGGCGCGCTCCGGCCACCTCGCACCGCCACCCCCACCCGCAGCAGCAGTCTCAGCAGCAGCAGTCACAGCAGTCACAGCAGTCACAGCAGTCACATCAGTCACAGCAGTCACAGCAGTCACAGCAGTCACAGCAGTCACATCAGCCACAGCAGCAGCAGACGCTCAAGGCGGCGGCCAAACGCGACCTGCGGCCGGCGCCGGTCCGGTAGTGGCGGCGGCCGTGTGTGTGTGTCTGTGTATCTGTATGTGTGTGTGTGTGTGTGTGTGTGTGTCTGTCTGTGTGAGAGAGGTAGATTCAGGTGCAGGCTGCGCGTCGCGGCGCATGGCTGGCTCCATGCGCCGTTGAGCGCGCCGCCTGCCGCGCCGATCGCTGTGGGTGCGCCATCGGGGTTCACCCACTAACGAGTCGGCTCCTCCGCGGGACTCCTGCCGTAGCCGCTACAGATGTGAACTAAACACACCAGCTTCTCCGGAAAATGCGGAAACACCAGCGGTATTTGAAGAAGTTTAGTCGTAAAACCAGCACAAATCGTTGCGTCAAAGGTTCGGAGAACTACCGTCCCAAAATGTCGAGGGGTTTGAAATTTCATATCAGATTGCTGAGTGATTTTGCTGAGTTTGCGTCGTTGCGGCTTGGGAGAGCCCTGGAGAGAGCTGCAGCGGTATAGCCGAGTAGTCCCGGCGGCCGCGCCTCCCACCGATCGAGAGTACAGGGCCAGTGAGCGGCGTGCGGCGCCCAGCTGGACCGGTGACCAGCTGAACACCGACTGTCGAGCGTCGAGCGGTCGGCCGCGCTGGCTGCTCCTCATTCCATGTTCCGCCAGTCTTGTGATCACTGAGTGCGAGTCAGTCCAGTCGGGGACGTGTATTATCGACTCTGATATATGTGTGTGTGTGTATCGGCGGCAGCCATGTGTTGTTGGATGTCTGTTGAGTCATATTTAGACCCATGAGAAAGTGTTATTGTCGCCTGTGTCCTCTGTAAATATTGTACAAATGTAAATAAGAGCATATGCAGATAAATTGTTACATAGTTTTGTATATCATTGGCCATTGGGTGTTTTGACTCGGCAGTGTACTGTGCTCACCATGAAATGTGTGGTCAAATACACAATACACGTCCAAATAAGGAGCCGCCGGCCGCTACTATGCAAGGTTGAAATGTGTGGTCAAATACACAATACACGTCCAAATAAGGAGCCGCCGGCCGCTGCTATGCAAGGTGAATGGTGGCAGTCGACGCCAGCTGAACTGGGTATATACTATATAGTACGACACACAGCAGCACCAGCTGAATTGGAGGTTCAATCACAGTAATAACATCGGGAATGAGAACGCCTTCATCTGCTTTAAAGTTCGTCACGTCTTGTCGGAATGATGTGGAGGGGTCCTGGTGGCTCAGTCGGCAGGGCGACTCGGAATCCATGGGCCCTGGGTTCGAGTCAGGTCATATAGAGGCACCTGGTGAGGTCATTGGGTTGCCCCGCTTGGGTCGGTGTGTGAGATCCTAAATAAATGACGCCAGTCGTTTCGTCGTTCCGTCCAATACCACCACCGGCATGACGTGGACGGGACACCTTCGACTTAGACACGATGAAAAGAAGAGTCATTTGGCATCGCCAACGCGCACGCAATTTGACAACCTCCCGCAAAAGTAAAAATCGTTTTGGGCCGTACAAAAACTAAAATACGGTATGCTAAGATTCCATATGACATTCATCGAGCAGGTAGGATGCGCTTCAGAAGTCTCCAACTTGTAAACCAACTGCGTATCGCCGAGCCCCCTGGCGGACACAATCAACACTATTAGTAGGCGGTTCTGAGCGTGGCGCCACCTGCCTGACCCTTCCACCCCTCGTAGACTGGTTAGTATAGCCATAGGGCCTTGGTATAGCCCACATTGAACAATGCCTATTGTCCAGAAAAACTGCCCACGACTTAAAGGAAATAGTTCACCTTCGGAAATTTTTCAGAACACGATTGTATTATATTTTTTAATACAGTTTTTTCTTTCTTTTCAAAAATGGTCCTACATCGCGCCAATTCAGGACAGAAGGTCGTAAATTACTAATGTTATGGTGTGCGTTATTGGTCTGCGCATGCGCCCTGGTAGTGCTGGCACTCAGACGGTACGGTATATCATATATGCGCCGCATTCCTTCGCCACAAAGTCAAATATCTACGGCTGGAGAGTCTTTTCAGCCAATACAAGTTCCAGATAAGGATTTCTCAACACGGGCTACAAAACTGCTATTTCAGTTTAAAATCCCATGTTGAAGGTGAACTATTTCCTTTAAAGGAAATAGTTCACCTTCGGAATTTTTTCATAACACGATTTTATT
The DNA here is from genome assembly GCA_036785665.1 of Chirona hameri. Lineage (NCBI taxonomy): Eukaryota > Metazoa > Arthropoda > Thecostraca > Balanomorpha > Balanidae > Chirona > Chirona hameri. The sequence continues at coordinate 144,936 of JAXIVJ010000958.1, read as the reverse complement.
ATATTTTTTAATACAGTTTCTTTTTTTCTTTTTAAAAATGGTCCTACATCGCGCCAATTCAGGACAGAAGGTTGTAAATTATTGATTTTATGGTGTGCGTTATTGGTCTGCGCATGCTCCATGGCAGTGCTGGCACTTTCAGACGGTACGGTACATCATATATGCGCCGTATTCCTTCGCCAAAAAGTCAAATATCTTCGGCTGGAGAGTCTTTTCAGCCAAGACAAGTTCCAGATAAGGATTTCTCAACACGGGCTACAAAACTGCTATTTCAGTTCAAAACCCATGTTGAAGGTGAACTATTTCCTTTAGAAGAAATTGTCCACCTTCAACATTAGTTTTAAACTGAGATAGCAGTTTAGTAGCCCGTGTTGGGAAATCCTTATCTTGGCTGTTTTATTGACTGAAAAGACTCTCCAGCCGAAGATATTTGACTTTTGGGCGAAGGAAGGCGGCGCATATATGATAGACCGTAGCGTCTGAATTGTGCCAGCACTGCATGGAGCATGCGCAGACCAATAACGCACACGATACAATTAATAATTTACACCCTTCTGTCCTGAATTGGCGCGATGTAGGACCATTTTTTAAAAGAAAAAAAGAAACTATTAAAAAATATAATAAAATCGTGTTCTGAAATTTTTTCCGAAGGTGAACTATTTCCTTTAACCTAGGTCACCAGTCCTCCGCTATTAAACATCTAGCTAATAGCTCCGCTATTAACCCAACTTATAATGTGTGAGACGATACTTGAGCGCGGTGATTCAACTGCGAGGAAGATCAGCACGTCCACGTCACCATACCAGCAAGGAGAGGGTGCAGCACGCCATACCAGCAAGGAGAGGGTGCAGCACGCCATACCAGCAAGGAGAGGGTGCAGCCCACCATACCAGCAAGGAGAGGGTGCAGCACGCCAGACCAGCAAGGAGAGGGTACAGCACGCCAGACCAGCAAGGAGAGGGTACAGCACGCCAGACCAGCAAGGAGAGGGTACAGCACGCCAGACCAGCAAGGAGGGCGCAGCACGACAGACCAGCAAGGAGAGGGTGCAGCCCACCATACCAGCAAGGAGAGGGTGCAGCACGCCAGACCAGCAAGGAGAGGGTACAGCACGCCAGAACAGCAAGGAGAGGGTGCAGCCCACCATACCAGCAAGGAGAGGGTGCAGCACGCCAGACCAGCAATGAGAGGGTGCAGCCCACCATACCAGCAAGGAGAGGGTGCAGCACGGCAGACCAGCAAGGAGAGGGTGCAGCCCACCATACCAGCAAGGAGAGGGTACAGTACGCCAGACCAGCAAGGAGAGGGTACAGCACGCCAGACCAGCAAGGAGAGGGTGCAGCACGGCAGACCAGCAAGGAGAGGGTGCAGCCCACCATACCAGCAAGGAGAGGGTGCAGCACGGCAGACCAGCAAGGAGAGGGTGCAGCCCACCATACCAGCAAGGAGAGGGTACAGTACGCCAGACCAGCAAGGAGAGGGTACAGCACGCCAGACCAGCAAGGAGAGGGTGCAGCACGGCAGACCAGCAAGGAGAGGGTGCAGCCCACCATACCAGCAAGGAGAGGGTGCAGCACGGCAGACCAGCAAGGAGAGGGTGCAGCACGGCAGACCAGCAAGGAGAGGGTGCAGCACGGCAGACCAGCAAGGAGAGGGTGCAGCCCACCATACCAGCAAGGAGAGGGTGCAGCACGGCAGACCAGCAAGGAGAGGGTGCAGCCCACCATACCAGCAAGGAGAGGGTGCAGCACGGCAGACCAGCAAGGAGAGGGTGCAGCACGGCAGACCAGCAAGGAGAGGGTGCAGCACGGCAGACCAGCAAGGAGAGGGTGCAGCACGGCAGACCAGCAAGGACGGGGTGCAGCCCACCATACCAGCAAGGAGAGGGTACAGCACGCCATACCAGCAAGGAGAGGGTGTAGCACGGCAGACCAGCAAGGAGAGGGTGCAGCCCACCATACCAGCAAGGAGAGGGTGCAGCACGGCAGACCAGCAAGGAGAGGGTGCAGCCCACCATACCAGAAAGGAGAGGGTGCAGCACGGCAGACCAGCAAGGAGAGGGTGCAGCACGGCAGACCAGCAAGGAGAGGGTGCAGCACGGCAGACCAGCAAGGAGAGGGTGCAGCACGGCAGACCAGCAAGGAGAGGGTGCAGCACGCCATACCAGCAAGGAGAGGGTGCAGCCCACCATACCAGCAAGGAGAGGGTGCAGCCCACCATACCAGCAAGGAAAGGGTGCAGCCCACCATACCAGCAAGGAGAGGGTGCAGCCCACCATACCAGCAAGGAGAGGGTGCAGCACGGCAGACCAGCAAGGAGAGGGTGCAGCCCACCAGACCAGCAAGGAGAAGGTGCAGCCCACCATACCAGCAAGGAGAGGGTGCAGCTCGGCAGACCAGCAAGGAGAGGGTGCAGCCCACCAGACCAGCAAGGAGAAGGTGCAGCCCACCATACCAGCAAGGAGAGGGTGCAGCACGCCATACCAGCAAGGAGAGGGTGCAGCCCACCATACCAGCAAGGAGAGGGTGCAGCCCACCAAACCAGCAAGGAGAGGGTGCAGCCCACCATACCAGCAAGGAGAGGGTGCAGCCCACCATACCAGCAAGGAGAGGGTGCAGCATGGCAGACCAGCAAGGAGAGGGTACAGCACGCCAGACCAGCAAGGAGAGGGTGCAGCCCACCAGACCAGCAAGGAGAAGGTGCAGCCCACCATACCAGCAAGGAGAGGGTGCAGACCAGCAAGTAGAGGGTGCAGCCCACCATACCAACAAGGAGAGGGTGCAGTCCGCCAGACCAGCAAGGAGAGGGTACAGCCCACCATACCAGCAAGGAGAGGGGGCAGAACGCCATACCAACAAGGAGAGGGTGCAGCACGGCAGACCAGCAAGGAGAGGGTGCAGCCCGCCAGACCAGCAAGGAGAGGGTGCAGCCCACCATACCAGCAAGGAGAGGGTGCAGCACCGCAGACCAGCAAGGAGAGGGTACAGCACGCCAGACCAGCAAGGAGAGGGTGCAGCCCACCATACCAGCAAGGAGAGGGTACAGCACGCCAGACCAGCAAGGAGAGGGTACAGCACGCCAGACCAGCAAGGAGAGGGTGCAGCACGGCAGACCAGCAAGGAGAGGGTGCAGCCCACCATACCAGCAAGGAGAGGGTGCAGCCCACAATACCAGCAAGAAGGGGGTGCAGCACGCCATACCAGCAAGGAGAGGGTGCAGCACGCCATACCAGCAAGGAGAGGGTGCAGCCCACCATACCAGCAAGGAGAGGGTACAGCACGCCAGACCAGCAAGGAGAGGGTACAGCACGCCAGACCAGCAAGGAGAGGGTGCAGCACGGCAGACCAGCAAGGAGAGGGTGCAGCCCACCATACCAGCAAGGAGAGTGTGCAGTACGGAAGACCAGCAAGGAGAGGGTGCAGCACGGCAGACCAGCAAGGAGAGGGTGCAGCACGGCAGACCAGCAAGGAGAGGGTGCAGCACGGCAGACCAGCAAGGAGAGGGTGCAGCACGCTATACCAGCAAGGAGAGGGTGCAGTCCACCATACCAGCAAGGAGAGGGTACATCCCACCATACCAGCAAGGCGAGGGTACAGCACGCCAGACCAGCAAGGAGAGGATGCAACCCACCATACCAGCAAGGAGAGGGTGCAGCACGGCAGACCAGCAAGGAGAGGGTAAAGCACGCCAGACCAGCAAGGAGAGGGTACAGCACGCCAGACCAGCAAGGAGAGGGTGCAGCCCACCATACCAGCAAGGAGAGGGTGCAGCCCACCATACCAGCAAGGAGAGGGTGCAGCCCACCAGACCAGCAAGGAGAAGGTCCAGCCCACCATACCAGCAATGAGAGGATGCAGCACGGCAGACCAGCAAGGAGAGGGTACCGCACGCCAGACCAGCAAGGAGAGGGTACAGCACGCCACACCAGCAAGGAGAGGGTGCAGCCCACCATACCAGCAAGGAGAGGGTACAGCACGCCAGACCAGCAAGGAGAGGGTACAGCACGCCAGACCAGCAAGGAGAGGGTGCAGCCCACCATACCAGCAAGGAGAGGGTGCAGCCCACCGTACCAGCAAGGAGGGGGTGCAGCCCACCAGACCAGCAAGGAGAAGGTGCAGCCCACCATACCAGCAATGAGAGGGTGCAGCACAGCAGACCAACAAGGAGAGGGTACAGCACGCCAGACCAGCAAGGAGAGGGTACAGCACGCCAGACCAGCAAGGAGAGGGTGCAGCCCACCATACCAGCAAGGAGAGGGTACAGCACGCCAGACCAGCAAGGAGAGGGTACAGCACGCCAGACCAGCAAGGAGAGGGTGCAGCCCACCAGACCAGCAAGGAGAAGGTGAATCCCACCATACCAGCAAGGAGAGGGTGCAGCCCACCATACCAGCAAGGAGAGGGTACAATACGCCATACCAGCAAGGAGAGGGTGCAGCCCACCATACCAGCAAGGAGAGGGTACAGCCCACCAGACCAGCAAGTAGAGGGTACAGCCCGCCAGACCAGCAATGAGAGGGTGCAGCACGGCAGACCAGCAAAGAGAGGGTGCAGCACGGCAGACCAGCAAGGAGAGGGTGCAGCCCACCATACCAGCAAGGAGAGGGTACAGCCCACCAGACCAGCAAGGAGAGGGTACAGCACGCCAGACCAGCAAGGAGAGGGTACAGCACGCCAGACCAGCAAGGAGAGGGTGCAGCCCACCATACCAGCAAGGAGAGAGTACAGCACGGCAGACCAGCAAGGAGAGGGTACAGCACGCCAGACCAGCAGGTACAGCACGCCAGACCAGCAAGGAGAGGGTGCAACCCACCATACCATCAAGGAGAGAGTGCAGCACGGCAGACCAGCAAGGAGAGGGTGCAGCCCGCCAGACCAGCAAAGAGAGGGTGCAGCACGGCAGACCAGCAAGTAGAGGGTACATCCCACCATACCAGCAAGGAGAGGGTACAACACGCCAGACCAGCAGGTACAGCACGCCAGACCAGCAAGGAGAGGGTGCAGCACGCCAGACCAGCAAGGAGAGGGTGCAGCCCACCATACCAGCAAGGAGAGGGTGCAGCATGCCAGACCAGCAAGGAGAGGGTGCAGCCCACCATACCAGCAAGGAGATGGTGCAGCCCACCAGACCAGCAAGTAGAGGGTACAGCCCGCCAGACCAGCAAGGAGAAGGTGCAGCACGCCAGACCAACAAGGAGAGGGTGCAGCCCACCAGACCAGCAAGGAGAGGGTACAGCACGCCAGACCAGCAAGGAGAGGGTGCAGCCCACCAGACCAGCAAGTAGAGGGTACAGCCCGCCAGACCAGCAAGGAGAGGGTACAGCACGCCAGACCAGCAAAGAGAGGGTGCAGCCCACCAGACCAGCAAGGAGAGGGTGCAGCCCACCATACCAGCAAGGAGAAAGTGCAGCCCACCATACCAGCAAGGAGAGGGTGCAGCACGCCATACCAGCAAGGAGAAGGTGCAGCCCACCATACCAGCAAGGAGAGGGTGCAGCCCACCATACCAGCAAGGAGAGGGTGCAGCCCACCATACCAGCAAGGAGAGGGTGCAGCACGGCAGACCAGCAAGGAGAGGGTACAGCACGCCAGACCAGCAAGGAGAGGGTGCAGCCCACCAGACCAGCAAGGAGAAGGTGCAGCCCACCATACCAGCAAGGAGAGGGTGCAGACCAGCAAGTAGAGGGTGCAGCCCACCATACCAGCAAGGAGAGGGTGCAGTCCACCAGACCAGCAAGGAGAGGGTACAGCCCACCATACCAGCAAGGAGAGGGTGCAGAACGCCATACCAGTAAGGAGAGGGTGCAGCACGGCAGACCAGCAAGGAGAGGGTGCAGCCCGCCAGACCAGCAATGAGAGGGTGCAGCCCACCATACCAGCAAGGAGAGGGTGCAGCACGGCAGACCAGCAAGGAGAGGGTACAGCACGCCAGACCAGCAAGGAGAGAGTGCAGCCCACCATACCAGCAATGAAAGGGTGCAGCACGGCAGACCAGCAAGGAGAGGGTACAGCACGCCATACCAGCAAGGAGAGGGTACAGCACGCCAGACCAGCAGGTACAGCCCGCCAGACCAGCAAGGAGAAGGTGCAGCACGCCAGACCAACAAGGAGAGGGTGCAGTCCACCAGACCAGCAAGGAGAGGGTACAGCACGCCAGACCAACAAGGAGAGGGTGCAGTCCACCAGACCAGCAAGTAGAGGGTACAGCCCGCCAGACCAGCAAGGAGAGGGTGCAGCACGCCAGACCAGCAAAGAGAGGGTGCAGAACGCCAGACCAGCAAGGAGAGGGTGCAGCCCACCATACCAGCAAGGAGAGGGTGCAGCACGCCAGACCAGCAAGGAGAGGGTGCAGCCCACCATACCAGCAAGGAGAGGGTGCAGCCCACCATACCAGCAAGGAGAGGGTACAGCACGCCAGACCAGCAAGGAGAGGGTGCAGCCCACCATACCAGCAAGGAGAGGGTGCAGCCCACCAGACCAGCAAGTAGAGGGTACAGCCCGCCAGACCAGCAAGGAGAGGGTGCAGCACGCCAGACCAACAAGGAGAGGGTGCAGCACGGCAGACCAGCAAGTAGAGGGTACAGCCCGCCAGACCAGCAAGGAGAGGGTACAGCACGCCAGACCAACAAGGAGAGGGTGCAGCCCACCATACCAGCAAGGAGAGGGTGCAGCCCACCATACCAGCAAGGAGAGGGTGCAGCACGCCAGACCAGCAAGGAGAGGGTGCAGCCCACCATACCAGCAAGGAGAGGGTACAGCACGCCATACCAGCAAGGAGAGGGTGCAGCCCACCATACCAGCAAGGAGAGGGTACAGCCCACCAGACCAGCAAGTAGAGGGTACAGCCCGCCAGACCAGCAAGGAGAGGGTACAGCACGCCAGACCAACAAGGAGAGGGTGCAGCCCACCATACCAGCAAGGAGAGGGTGCAGCCATCCAAACCAGCAAGGAGAGGGTGCAGCACGCCAGACCAGCAAGGAGAGGGTGCAGCCCACCATACCAGCAAGGAGAGGGTACAGCACGCCATACCAGCAAGGAGAGGGTGCAGCCCACCATACCAGCAAGGAGAGGGTACAGCCCACCAGACCAGCAAGTAGAGGGTACAGCCCACCAGACCAGCAATGAAAGGGTGCAGCACGGCAGACCAGCAAAGAGAGGGTGCAGCACGGCAGACCAGCAAGGAGAGGGTGCAGCCCACCATACCAGCAAGGAGAGGGTACAGCCCACCAGACCAGCAAGGAGAGAGTACAGCACGCCAGACCAGCAAGGAGAGGGTACAGCACGCCAGACCAGCAAGGAGAGGGTGCAGCCCACCATACCAGCAAGGAGAGGGTACAGCACGGCAGACCAGCAAGGAGAGGGTACAGCACGCCAGACCAGCAGGTACAGCACGCCAGACCAGCAAGGAGAGGGTGCAACCCACCATACCATCAAGGAGAGGGTGCAGCACGGCAGACCAGCAAGGAGAGGGTGCAGCCCGCCAGACCAGCAAAGAGAGGGTGCAGCACGGCAGACCAGCAAGTAGAGGGTACATCCCACCATACCAGCAAGGAGAGGGTACAGCACGCCAGACCAGCAAGGAGAGGATGCAACCCACCATACCAGCAAGGAGAGGGTGCAGCACGGCAGACCAGCAAGGAGAGGGTAAAGCACGCCAGACCAGCAAGGAGAGGGTACAGCACGCCAGACCAGCAAGGAGAGGGTGCAGCCCACCAGACCAGCAAGGAGAAGGTGCAGCCCACCACACCAGCAATGAGAGGGTGCAGCACGGCAGACCAGCAAGGAGAGGGTACAGCACGCCAGACCAGCAAGGAGAGGGTACAGCACGCCAGACCAGCAAGGAGAGGGTGCAGCCCACCATACCAGCAAGGAGAGGGTACAGCACGCCAGACCAGCAAGGAGAGGGTACAGCACGCCAGACCAGCAAGGAGAGGGTGCAGCCCACTATACCAGCAAGGAGAGGGTGCAGCCCACCATACCAGCAAGGAGGGGGTGCAGCCCACCAGACCAGCAAGGAGAAGGTGCAGCCCACCATACCAGCAATGAGAGGGTGCAGCACGGCAGACCAGCAAGGAGAGGGTACAGCACGCTAGACCAGCAAGGAGAGGGTACAGCACGCCAGACCAGCAAGGAGAGGGTGCAGCCCACCATACCAGCAAGGAGAGGGTACAGCACGCCAGACCAGCAAGGAGAGGGTACAGCACGCCAGACCAGCAAGGAGAGGGTGCAGCCCACCAGACCAGCAAGGAGAAGGTGAATCCCACCATACCAGCAAGGAGAGGGTGCAGCCCACCATACCAGCAAGGAGAGGGTACAACACGCCATACCAGCAAGGAGAGGGTGCAGCCCACCATACCAGCAAGGAGAGGGTACAGCCCACCAGACCAGCAAGTAGAGGGTACAGCCCGCCAGACCAGCAATGAGAGGGTGCAGCACGGCAGACCAGCAAAGAGAGGGTGCAGCACGGCAGACCAGCAAGGAGAGGGTGCAGCCCACCATACCAGCAAGGAGAGGGTACAGCCCACCAGACCAGCAAGGAGAGGGTACAGCACGCCAGACCAGCAAGGAGAGGGTACAGCACGCCAGACCAGCAAGGAGAGGGTGCAGCCCACCATACCAGCAAGGAGAGAGTACAGCACGGCAGACCAGCAAGGAGAGGGTACAGCACGCCAGACCAGCAGGTACAGCACGCCAGACCAGCAAGGAGAGGGTGCAACCCACCATACCATCAAGGAGAGAGTGCAGCACGGCAGACCAGCAAGGAGAGGGTGCAGCCCGCCAGACCAGCAAAGAGAGGGTGCAGCACGGCAGACCAGCAAGTAGAGGGAACATCCCACCATACCAGCAAGGAGAGGGTACAACACGCCAGACCAGCAGGTACAGCACGCCAGACCAGCAAGGAGAGGGTGCAGCACGCCAGACCAGCAAAGAGAGGGTGCAGCCCACCATACCAGCAAGGAGAGGGTGCAGCATGCCAGACCAGCAAGGAGAGGGTGCAGCCCACCATACCAGCAAGGAGATGGTGCAGCCCACCAGACCAGCAAGTAGAGGGTACAGCCCGCCAGACCAGCAAGGAGAAGGTGCAGCACGCCAGACCAACAAGGAGAGGGTGCAGCCCACCAGACCAGCAAGGAGAGGGTACAGCACGCCAGACCAGCAAGGAGAGGGTGCAGCCCACCAGACCAGCAAGTAGAGGGTACAGCCCGCCAGACCAGCAAGGAGAGGGTACAGCACGCCAGACCAGCAAAGAGAGGGTGCAGCCCACCAGACCAGCAAGGAGAGGGTGCAGCCCACCATACCAGCAAGGAGAAGGTGCAGCCCACCATACCAGCAAGGAGAGGGTGCAGCACGCCATACCAGCAAGGAGAAGGTGCAGCCCACCATACCAGCAAGGAGAGGGTGCAGCCCACCATACCAGCAAGGAGAGGGTGCAGCCCACCATACCAGCAAGGAGAGGGTGCAGCACGGCAGACCAGCAAGGAGAGGGTACAGCACGCCAGACCAGCAAGGAGAGGGTGCAGCCCACCAGACCAGCAAGGAGAAGGTGCAGCCCACCATACCAGCAAGGAGAGGGTGCAGACCAGCAAGTAGAGGGTGCAGCCCACCATACCAGCAAGGAGAGGGTGCAGTCCACCAGACCAGCAAGGAGAGGGTACAGCCCACCATACCAGCAAGGAGAGGGTGCAGAACGCCATACCAGTAAGGAGAGGGTGCAGCACGGCAGACCAGCAAGGAGAGGGTGCAGCCCGCCAGACCAGCAAGGAGAGGGTGCAGCCCACCATACCAGCAAGGAGAGGGTGCAGCACGGCAGACCAGCAAGGAGAGGGTACAGCACGCCAGACCAGCAAGGAGAGAGTGCAGCCCACCATACCAGCAAGGAAAGGGTGCAGCACGGCAGACCAGCAAGGAGAGGGTACAGCACGCCATACCAGCAAGGAGAGGGTACAGCACGCCAGACCAGCAGGTACAGCACGCCAGACCAGCAAGGAGAGGGTGCAGCCCACCATACCAGCAAGGAGAGGGTGCAGCATGCCAGACCAGCAAGGAGAGGGTGCAGCCCACCATACCAGCAAGGAGATGGTGCAGCCCACCAGACCAGCAAGTAGAGGGTACAGCCCGCCAGACCAGCAAGGAGAAGGTGCAGCACGCCAGACCAACAAGGAGAGGGTGCAGCCCACCAGACCAGCAAGGAGAGGGTACAGCACGCCAGACCAGCAAGGAGAGGGTGCAGCCCACCAGACCAGCAAGTAGAGGGTACAGCCCGCCAGACCAGCAAGGAGAGGGTACAGCACGCCAGACCAGCAAAGAGAGGGTGCAGCCCACCAGACCAGCAAGGAGAGGGTGCAGCCCACCATACCAGCAAGGAGAAGGTGCAGCCCACCATACCAGCAAGGAGAGGGTGCAGCACGCCATACCAGCAAGGAGAAGGTGCAGCCCACCATACCAGCAAGGAGAGGGTGCAGCCCACCATACCAGCAAGGAGAGGGTGCAGCCCACCATACCAGCAAGGAGAGGGTGCAGCACGGCAGACCAGCAAGGAGAGGGTACAGCACGCCAGACCAGCAAGGAGAGGGTGCAGCCCACCAGACCAGCAAGGAGAAGGTGCAGCCCACCATACCAGCAAGGAGAGGGTGCAGACCAGCAAGTAGAGGGTGCAGCCCACCATACCAGCAAGGAGAGGGTGCAGTCCACCAGACCAGCAAGGAGAGGGTACAGCCCACCATACCAGCAAGGAGAGGGTGCAGAACGCCATACCAGTAAGGAGAGGGTGCAGCACGGCAGACCAGCAAGGAGAGGGTGCAGCCCGCCAGACCAGCAAGGAGAGGGTGCAGCCCACCATACCAGCAAGGAGAGGGTGCAGCACGGCAGACCAGCAAGGAGAGGGTACAGCACGCCAGACCAGCAAGGAGAGAGTGCAGCCCACCATACCAGCAAGGAAAGGGTGCAGCACGGCAGACCAGCAAGGAGAGGGTACAGCACGCCATACCAGCAAGGAGAGGGTACAGCACGCCAGACCAGCAGGTACAGCACGCCAGACCAGCAAGGAGAGGGTGCAGCCCACCATACCAGCAAGGAGAGGGTGCAGCACGCCAGACCAGCAAGGAGAGGGTGCAGCCAACCATACCAGCAAGGAGAGGGTGCAGCATGGCAGACCAGCAAGGAGAGGGTGCAGCCCACCATACCAGCAAGGAGAAGGTGCAGCCCACCAGACCAGCAAGTAGAGGGTACAGCCCGCCAGACCAGCAAGGAGAAGGTGCAGCACGCCAGACCAACAAGGAGAGGGTGCAGCCCACCAGACCAGCAAGGAGAGGGTACAGCACGCCAGACCAGCAAGGAGAGGGTGCAGTCCACCAGACCAGCAAGTAGAGGGTACAGCCCGCCAGACCAGCAAGGATAGGGTGCAGCACGCCAGACCAGCAAAGAGAGGGTGCAGAACGCCAGACCAGCAAGGAGAGGGTGCAGCCCACCATACCAGCAAGGAGAGGGTGCAGCACGCCAGACCAGCAAGGAGAGGGTGCAGCCCACCATACCAGCAAGGAGAGGGTGCAGCCCACCATACCAGCAAGGAGAGGGTACAGCACGCCAGACCAGCAAGGAGAGGGTGCAGCCCACCATACCAGCAAGGAGAGGGTGCAGCCCACCAGACCAGCAAGTAGAGGGTACAGCCCGCCAGACCAGCAAGGAGAGGGTGCAGCACGCCAGACCAACAAGGAGAGGGTGCAGCACGGCAGACCAGCAAGTAGAGGGTACAGCCCGCCAGACCAGCAAGGAGAGGGTACAGCACGCCAGACCAACAAGGAGAGGGTGCAGCCCACCATACCAGCAAGGAGAGGGTGCAGCCCACCATACCAGCAAGGAGAGGGTGCAGCACGCCAGACCAGCAAGGAGAGGGTGCAGCCCACCATACCAGCAAGGAGAGGGTACTACAGCACGCCATACCAGCAAGGAGAGGGTGCAGCCCACCATACCAGCAAGGAGAGGGTACAGCCCACCAGACCAGCAAGTAGAGGGTACAGCCCGCCAGACCAGCAAGGAGAGGGTACAGCACGCCAGACCAACAAGGAGAGGGTGCAGCCCACCATACCAGCAAGGAGAGGGTGCAGCCATCCATACCAGCAAGGAGAGGGTGCAGCACGCCAGACCAGCAAGGAGAGGGTGCAGCCCACCATACCAGCAAGGAGAGGGTACAGCACGCCATACCAGCAAGGAGAGGATGCAGCCCACCATACCAGCAAGGAGAGGGTACAGCCCACCAGACCAGCAAGTAGAGGGTACAGCCCACCAGACCAGCAATGAAAGGGTGCAGCACGGCAGACCAGCAAAGAGAGGGTGCAGCACGGCAGACCAGCAAGGAGAGGGTGCAGCCCACCATACCAGCAAGGAGAGGGTACAGCCCACCAGACCAGCAAGGAGAGAGTACAGCACGCCAGACCAGCAAGGAGAGGGTACAGCACGCCAGACCAGCAAGGAGAGGGTGCAGCCCACCATACCAGCAAGGAGAGGGTACAGCACGGAAGACCAGCAAGGAGAGGGTACAGCACGCCAGACCAGCAGGTACAGCACGCCAGACCAGCAAGGAGAGGGTGCAACCCACCATACCATCAAGGAGAGGGTGCAGCACGGCAGACCAGCAAGGAGAGGGTGCAGCCCGCCAGACCAGCAAAGAGAGGGTGCAGCACGGCAGACCAGCAAGTAGAGGGTACATCCCACCATACCAGCAAGGAGAGGGTACAGCACGCCAGACCAGCAAGGAGAGGATGCAACCCACCATACCAGCAAGGAGAGGGTGCAGCACGGCAGACCAGCAAGGAGAGGGTAAAGCACGCCAGACCAGCAAGGAGAGGGTACAGCACGCCAGACCAGCAAGGAGAGGGTGCAGCCCACCATACCAGCAAGGAGAGGGTGCAGCCCACCATACCAGCAAGGAGAGGGTGCAGCCCACCAGACCAGCAAGGAGAAGGTGCAGCCCACCATACCAGCAATGAGAGGGTGCAGCACGGCAGACCAGCAAGGAGAGGGTACAGCACGCCAGACCAGCAAGGAGAGGGTACAGCACGCCAGACCAGCAAGGAGAGGGTGCAGCCCACCATACCAGCAAGGAGAGGGTACAGCACGCCAGACCAGCAAGGAGAGGGTACAGCACGCCAGACCAGCAAGGAGAGGGTGCAGCCCACCAGACCAGCAAGGAGAAGGTGAATCCCACCATACCAGCAAGGAGAGGGTGCAGCCCACCATACCAGCAAGGAGAGGGTGCAGCCCATTATACCAGCAAGGAGAGGGTACAGCCCACCAGACCAGCAAGGAGAAGGTGCAGCCGACCATACCAGCAAGAAGAGGGTGCAGCACGGCAGACCAGCAAGGAGAGGGTGCAGCCCGCCAGACCAACAAGGAGAGGGTGCAGCCCACCGTACCAGCAAGGAGAGGGTGCAGCACGGCAGACCAGCAAGGAGAGGGTACAGCACGCCAGACCAGCAAGGAGAGGGTGCAGCCCACCATACCAGCAAGGAGAGGGTGCAGCACGGCAGACCAGCAAGGAGAGGGTACAGCACGCCAGACCAGCAAGGAGAGGGTACAGCTCGCCAGACCAGCAAGGAGAGGGTGCAGCCCACCATACCTGCAAGGAGAGGGTACAACACGGCAGACCAGCAAGGAGAGGGTACAACACGCCAGACCAGCAGGTACAGCACGCCAGACCAGCAAGGAGAGGGTGCAGCCCACCATACCAGCAAGGAGAGGGTGCAGCACGGCAGACCAGCAAGGAGAGGGTACAGCACGCCAGACCAGAGATGAGAGGGTGCCGCCCATCATACCAGCAACGAGAGGGTACAGCCCACCAGACCAGCAAGTAGAGGGTACAGCCCGCCAGACCAGCAAGGAGAGGGTGCAGCACGGCAGACCAGCAAGGAGAGGGTGCAGCCCACCATACCAGCAAGGAGAGGGTGCAACCCATCATACCAGCAAGGACAGGGTGCAGTACGCCATACCAGCAAGGAGAGGATGCAGCACGGCAGACCAGCAAGTAGAAGGTACAGCCCGCCAGACCAGCAAGGAGAGGGTGCAGCACGGCAGACCAGCAAGGAGAGGGTGCAGCCCACCATACCAGCAAGGAGAGGGGTGCAACCCATCATACCAGCAAGGACAGGGTGCAGCCCACCATACCAGCAAGGAGAGGGTGCAGCACGGCAGACCAGCAAGGAGAGGGTACAGCACGCCATACCAGCAAGGAGAGGGTGCAGAACGCCAGACCAGCAAGGAGAGGGTGCAGCCCACCATGCCAGCAAGGAGAGGGTGCAGCACGGCAGACCAGCAAGGAGAGGATGCAGAACGCCATACCAGCAAGGAGAGGGTGCAGCCCACCATACCAGCAAGGAGAGGGTGCAGCCCACCATACCAGCAAGGAGAGGGTGCAGCACGGCAGACCAGCAAGGAGAGGGTGCAGCCCACCAGACCAGCAAGGAGAGGGTGCAGCCCACCATACCAGCAAGGAGAGGATGCAGAACGCCATACCAGCAAGGAGAGGGTGCAGCACGGCAGACCAGCAAGGAGAGGGTACAGCACGCCAGACCAGCAAGGAGAGGGTGCAACCCACCATACCAGCAAGGAGAGGGTGCAGCCCACCATACCAGTAAGGAGAGGGTGCAGCCCACCATACCAGTAAGGAGAGGGTGCAGCACGGCAGACCAGCAAGGAGAGGGTGCAGCCCACCAGACCAGCAAGGAGAGGGTGCAGGACGCCAGACCAGCAAGGAGAGGGTGCAGCACGGCAGACCAGTAAGGAGAGGGTGCAACCCACCATACCAGCAAGGAGAGGGTGCAACCCATCATACCAGCAAGGACAGGGTGCAGCACGCCATACCAGCAAGGAGAGGGTGCAGCCCACCAGACCAGCAAGTAGAGGGTACAGCCCGCCAGACCAGCAAGGAGAGGGTACAGCACGCCAGACCAACAAGGAGAGGGTGCAGCCCACCATACCAGCAAGGAGAGGGTGCAGCCCACCATACCAGCAAGGAGAGGGTACAGCACGCCAGACCAGCAAGGGGAGGGTGCAGCCCACCATACCAGCAAGGAGAGGGTACAACACGCCATACCAGCAAGGAGAGGGTGCAGCCCACCATACCAGCAAGGAGAGGGTACAGCCCACCAGACCAGCAAGTAGAGGGTACAGCCCGCCAGACCAGCAATGAGAGGGTGCAGCACGGCAGACCAGCAAAGAGAGGGTGCAGCACGGCAGACCAGCAAGGAGAGGGTGCAGCCCACCATACCAGCAAGGAGAGGGTACAGCCCACCAGACCAGCAAGGAGAGGGTACAGCACGCCAGACCAGCAAGGAGAGGGTACAGCACGCCAGACCAGCAAGGAGAGGGTGCAGCCCACCATACCAGCAAGGAGAGGGTACAGCACGGCAGACCAGCAAGGAGAGGGTACAGCACGCCAGACCAGCAGGTACAGCACGCCAGACCAGCAAGGAGAGGGTGCAACCCACCATACCATCAAGGAGAGGGTGCAGCACGGCAGACCAGCAAGGAGAGGGTGCAGCCCGCCAGACCAGCAAAGAGAGGGTGCAGCACGGCAGACCAGCAAGTAGAGGGTACATCCCACCATACCAGCAAGGAGAGGGTACAGCACGCCAGACCAGCAAGGAGAGGGTGCAACCCACCATACCAGCAAGGAGAGGGTGCAGCACGGCAGACCAGCAAGGAGAGGGTACAGTACGCCAGACCAGCAAGGAGAGGGTACAGCACGCCAGACCAGCAAGGAGAGGGTGCAGCCCACCATACCAGCAAGGAGAGGGTGCAGCCCACCATACCAGCAAGGAGAGGGTGCAGCCCACCATACCAGCAATGAGAGGGTGCAGCCCATCATACCAGCAAGGAGAGGGTACAGCCCACCAGACCAGCAAGGAGAAGGTGCAACCCACCATACCAGCAAGGAGAGGGTGCAGCACGGCAGACCAGCAAGGAGAGGGTACAGCACGCCAGACCAGCAAGGAGAGGGTACAGCACGCCAGACCAGCAAGGAGAGGGTGCAGCCCACCATACCAGCAAGGAGAGGGTACAGCACGCCAGACCAGCAAGGAGAGGGTACAGCACGCCAGACCAGCAAGGAGAGGGTGCAGCCCACCAGACCAGCAAGGAGAAGGTGAATCCCACCATACCAGCAAGGAGAGGGTGCAGCCCACCATACCAGCAAGGAGAGGGTGCAGCACGCCATACAAGTAAGGAGAGGGTACAGCACGCCAGACCAGCAAAGAGAGGGTACAGCACGCCAGACCAGCAAGGAGAGGGTGCAGCACGGCAGACCAGCAAGGAGAGGGTGCAGCACGGCAGACCAGCAAGGAGAGGGTGCAGCACGGCGGACCAGCAAGGAGAGGGTGCAGCCCAACATACCAGCAAGGAGAGGGTACAGCACGGCAGACCAGCAAGGAGAGGGTACAACACACCAGACCAGCAGGTACAGCACGCCAGACCAGCAAGGAGAGGGTGCAACCCACCATACCAGCAAGGAGAGGGTGCAGCACGGCAGACCAGCAAGGAGGGGGTACAGCACGCCAGACCAGCAGGTACAGCACGCCAGACCAGCAAGGAGAGGGTGCAGCACGCCAGACCAGCAAGGAGAGGGTGCAGCCCACCATACCAGCAAGGAGAGGGTGCAGCACGGCATACCAGCAAGGAGAGGGTGCAGCCCACCATACCAGCAAGGAGAGGGTGCAACCCACCATACCAGCAAGGAGAGGGTGCAGCACGGCAGACCAGCAAGGAGAGGGTACAGCACGCCAGACCAGCAAGGAGAGGGTGCAGCCCACCATACCAGCAAGGAGAGGGTGCAGCACGGCAGACCAGCAAGGAGAGGGTACAGCACGCCAGACCAGAGAGGAGAGGGTGCCGCCCATCATACCAGCAACGAGAGGGTACAGCCCACCAGACCAGCAAGTAGAGGGTACAGCCCGCCAGACCAGCAAGGAGAGGGTGCAGCACGGCAGACCAGCAAGGAGAGGGTGCAGCCCACCATACCAGCAAGGAGAGGGTGCAACCCATCATACCAGCAAGGACAGGGTGCAGTACGCCATACCAGCAAGGAGAGGATGCAGCACGGCAGACCAGCAAGTAGAAGGTACAGCCCGCCAGACCAGCAAGGAGAGGGTGCAGCACGGCAGACCAGCAAGGAGAGGGTGCAGCCCACCATACCAGCAAGGAGAGGGTGCAACCCATCATACCAGCAAGGACAGGGTGCAGCCCACCATACCAGCAAGGAGAGGGTGCAGCACGGCAGACCAGCAAGGAGAGGGTACAGCACGCCATACCAGCAAGGAGAGGGTGCAGAACGCCAGACCAGCAAGGAGAGGGTGCAGCCCACCATGCCAGCAAGGAGAGGGTGCAGCACGGCAGACCAGCAAGGAGAGGATGCAGAACGCCATACCAGCAAGGAGAGGGTGCAGCCCACCATACCAGCAAGGAGAGGGTGCAGCCCACCATACCAGCAAGGAGAGGGTGCAGCACGGCAGACCAGCAAGGAGAGGGTGCAGCCCACCAGACCATCAAGGAGAGGGTGCAGCCCACCATACCAGCAAGGAGAGGATGCAGAACGCCATACCAGCAAGGAGAGGGTGCAGCACGGCAGACCAGCAAGGAGAGGGTACAGCACGCCAGACCAGCAAGGAGAGGGTGCAACCCACCATACCAGCAAGGAGAGGGTGCAGCCCACCATACCAGTAAGGAGAGAGTGCAGCCCACCATACCAGTAAGGAGAGGGTGCAGCCCACCATACCAGTAAGGAGAGGGTGCAGCACGGCAGACCAGCAAGGAGAGGGTGCAGCCCACCAGACCAGCAAGGAGAGGGTGCAGCACGCCAGACCAGCAAGGAGAGGGTGCAGCACGGCAGACCAGTAAGGAGAGGGTGCAACCCACCATACCAGCAAGGAGAGGGTGCAACCCATCATACCAGCAAGGACAGGGTGCAGCACGCCATACCAGCAAGGAGAGGGTGCAGCCCACCATACCAGTAAGGAGAGGGTGCAGCCCACCATACCAGTAAGGAGAGGGTGCAGCACGGCAGACCAGCAAGGAGAGGGTACAGCACGCCAGACCAGCAAGGAGAGGGTGCAGCCCACCATACCAGCAAGGAGAGGGTGCAACCCATCATACCAGCAAGGAGAGGGTGCAGCCCACCATACCAGCAAGGAGAGGGTGCACCACGGCAGACCAGCAAGGAGAGGGTACAGCACGCCAGACCAGCAAGGAGAGGGTGCAGCCCACCATACCAGCAAGGAGAGGGTGCAGCCCACCATACCAGCAAGGAGAGGGTGCAGCACGGCAGACCAGCAAGGAGAGGGTACAGCACGCCAGACCAGCAAGGAGAGGGTGCAGCCCACCATACCAGCAAGGAGAGGGTGCAACCCATCATACCAGCAAGGAGAGGGTGCAGCACGGCAGACCAGTAAGGAGAGGGTGCAGCCGATAATACCAGTAAGGAGAGGGTGCAGCCCACCAGACCAGCAAGGAGAGGGTGCAGCACGGCAGACCAGCAAGGAGAGGGTACAGCACGCCAGACCAGCAAGGAGAGGGTGCAACCCACCATACCAGCAAGGAGAGGATACAGCCCACCATACCAGTAAGGAGAGGGTGCAGCACGGCAGACCAGCAAGGAGAGGGTGCAGCACGCCAGACCAGCAAGGAGAGGGTGCAGCCCACCATACCAGCAAGGAGAGGGTGCAACCCATCATACCAGCAAGGAGAGGGTGCAGCCCACCATACCAGCAAGGAGAGGGTGCAGCACGGCAGACCAGCAAGGAGAGGGTACAGCACGCCAGACCAGCAAGGAGAGGGTGCAGAACGCCATACCAGCAAGGAGAGGGTGCAGCCCACCATACCAGCAAAGAGAGGGTGCAGCACGCCAGACCAGCAAGGAGAGGGTGCAGCACGCCAGACCAACAAGGAGAGGGTGCAACCCATCATACCAGCAAGGAGAGGGTACATCCCACCATACCAGCAAGGAGAGGGTGCAGCACGGCAGACCAGCAATGAGAGGGTGCAGCCCTCCAGACCAGCAAGGAGAGGGTGCAGCCCACCATACCAGCAAGGAGAGGGTGCAACCCACCATACCAGCAAGGAGAGGGTACAGCACGCCAGACCAGCAAGGAGAGGGTACAACCCATCATACCAGCAAGGAGAGGGTGCAGCCCGGCGGCCGGCGGAAGGATTCCAGCAATCATATCACCAGCACCCTGAATCAGCGATTCTCAGCTAAAATGTAGAGTCTGCAGTCAAGCCTCGAGTCATGCTGTATTTTCTGTATTTCGCTGACGACATTGCACATGTTGTAGGTATCATTGGACTGGGAGCAGTAAAATGCACATGTTGTAGGTATCATGGGACTGGGAGCAGTAAACTGCACATGTTGAAGGTATCATGGGACTGGGAGCAGTACACTGCACATGTTGTAGGTATCATGGGACTGGGAGCAGTAGACTGCACATGTTGTAGGTATCATGGGACTGGGAGCAGTAAACTGCACATGTTGTAGGTATCATGGGACTGGGAGCAGTAAACTGCACATGTTGCAGGTATCATGGGACTGGGAGCAATAAACTCGCGGCGTTTGCGAGTCGAGACCTACAATCCATTAAGCCGATATTGTCATGCCTCCTGCCAGTGGCGTAGGCAAAGGGGGGGTCAATGGGGCCATGACCCCCTCCTGGAGGCCAGGCGGGCCTCTCTGGCGACCGAGCGAGGGCCCCCTGGGGCCGAAGGCCCCATTGTTTTGGATGGTGTCAGGCGCCCGCGAAACGCCTCACGTCACATAAAAGAACGACCACGAACCTAACAAACTCGTAACACGAATAAATAACAGCACTTGCTTGTGTGTTAAAGGCATGTATATGTAAACACGTACAAAAGGGCCCAGCCAGTGTGGAGAGGGCCCTTTACCAGCTTTTAAAGAGCCCTGCCGATCTGCAGATGGCCCCCTGCCGGCATTTAGAGGGCCCTGTCGGTTGTAGAGGGCCCTCTGCCGGCCTTTATAGGGTCCTGCCGATCTGGAGGGAACTCTGCCGGCCTTTATAGGGCCTTGCCGATATGTAGATCGACCTGCCAATTTGTAGAGAGCCTCTGCCGGCATTTAGAGGGCTCTGCCGACCTGTAGAGGACCCTCTTCCAGGCTTATGGGCCCTGACGATCTGCAGATTGTCTCAGCCAATCTGTAGAGGGCTTGTAGGCGTCATTGCATCTTGCTTGTGACTCGCCTAGGCCGCCGCTGCGACAGCAGCGCCGCCACTGCCGCTGCGATAGCAGCTGCATTCTTAGTGCGTGCGCTGGCCGCTAGGCCGCAGCACCAGTTTCTCAATACTTTTTCATACCTGCATTATTCACCTTCAGAATCTCATGCAACTGTGTATTTCTCTTTCATTAATGATTTCATTTTCTATTTATCATTTTCACCTATGTTTATCAATGCACCAACTTCTTATTTCAAATATCTGTTTCTCCGTCCGACTCCGCGCTCACGCACCTAGCGTCTTCCTTCTTCTTGCCGGGACCCTCGAGCCGTTCGGACGTGTTGCTGACCAGAACAATATACATATTCATGTCGCGTATACGAAGCAATTGTTAGTGACCGACACATAGCGTCGCTACAGGCTCTCTGCTGGCCTTTAGAGGGCCCTACCGATCTGCAGAGGGTCCTATGCCGGCCTTTAGATGACCCTGCCAGCATGTAGAGGGCCCTCTTCCAGACTTTAGGGGCCCTGTCGATCTGCAGTGCCCCAGCCATTATATAGAGGGCCCTCTGCCGCCCTTTAGATGGCCCAGTCTGCCTTTAGAGGGCCCTGCTGGCCTTTAGAGGGCCCTGCTGGCCTTTAGAGGGCCCTTCCGATCTTTAGAGGGCCATTCCGGCCTTTAGAGGACCTTTACGGTCTCTAGAAGGCCCCGTCGGCCTTTAGAGGGCCCTGCCGATATGTAGATCGCCCTGTCAATTTGCAGAGGGCCTCTGCCGGCATTTAGAGGGCCCTGCCGACCAGTAGAGGGCCCTCTTCCAGCCTTTAGGGGCCTTGTCGATCTGCTGTGTCCCAGTCAATCGGTAGAAGGCCCTCCGCTGGCCTTTATAGGGTCCTGCCCATCTGTAGAGGGCCTTCTGCCGGCCTTTAGAGGGCCCTTCCAGCAAGTAGAGGTCCCCGCCGACCAGACTTGTTAATGATTCATATTTGTCATGAATCGATTCACAGTGATTCACGGACCATAATGAATGATTCAATCATGATTCAATCACTCAACATTACCATAATGAATGATTCAATCATGATTCAATCACTCAACATTACCATAATGAATGATTCAATCTTGATTCAATCACTCAACATTAAAGGGAAGTGTCGACTCTTTTGTCTAACTCCTTTGATTTTGAATGTGCGACTCTAAAATTTTATGAGCGTGATAGGGAGGTCATGCTCTACCTGTGTGCCCATTTTCATGCACATCAGAATAGTCTGCTGTTTGACCTTAAACATATGACCTGCTCTAAATCCTTTGATTTTGAATGTGCGACTCTAAGATTTTACCAGAATGATCACTAGGTCGTGATCTATCTGTGTACCAATTTTGAAGCCAATCCAAATAGTCCGCGAATGTATTTCCGAATGTGAATGTGAGCCAATTGGACACACGTGTTGTTTATTTTGATTATAAAATGATATTGATAATATTTACTATAATTGCAAATTCCAAGTTCCAAAAGCATGAATGACTTTACGTTTCACTTTTTTAAGCGAATAGAACATTTATTTTGATTTTTCATTAGGTATTATTTTTTATAAAGCATGATGTGGAATAAAGCGGCGCCGATGCGACAGTGATATTTGGGACATGCGGAGGTCATGCAAATGTTTGTTTATGATTTAGTTTTTGACATGGTATAGCCTAGAAATTAGGAAAGGTGGGTACCTTTTGGTAATTTTTCGTGTGAAAAAGGTGTGCGTGTACTGTGTGGTTTATGAACCAAAGTATGAGTTAGTTACCTTTTCTAAGTATTTAGGTACCTACCCCTAACCCTACCAGTTCCAAGGTATTCACCTAGTTGGGGCTGATTGAACAGTGGCTTTGTGCCCACTGGAGTTGGACACAAAGCCTCGCTTTCTCTACGCATAGATGAATTACAGGCTACAGCGCAGGACACAGAACTCATATAATTGGCCATCAAGTGCCTGGTTTGTCCACAGGGCAGTTTGTCCACAGATGAATGCTGGGCCGCTGGCATATTTTGTGGACAGTTTATGCTGTTCGACCAAAAAAGAATGATTCTTTGAGCAATGAATGATTCAATCAGCCTATTTTCTCTGTATGAATGATTCAATCAGTGACTCACAACAGGTTTGCGCATGAGGTGAATCGATTCATGAATCATTCATTTGAAAGAAGAATGATTCAAGCAAAAGTAGTCGATTCACATTGAATCATTGACAAGTCTGCCGCCGACATGTAGAGGGCCCTCTCCCAGCCTGTAGGGGTCCTGTCGATCTGCAGGGTGCCCCATCCAATCGATAGAGGGCTCTCTTCCGGCTTTTAGATGGCCCTTCCCGCCTTTAGAGGACCCTTTCGGCCTTTAGAGGGCCCTGCCGATCTGCAGATGTCCATTTGCTGACCTTTAGAGGCCCCTGCCGATCTGTAGAGGGCCTCTGCTGTCCTTTAGAGGGTCCTGTGGCGGTAGAGGTGGTCTGCCGGTCGAACGCCGGTGAGACTCTCGAAGGAAGACCAGTCAAAGTTCTCATTGCTTTGCAGTGTATGCTAGTAACGTCTGAGCGGAGTACAAGGCTGTAACAATGTACGAGTATTAACCTGACATTTTTACATATATACATACATAAAATTGTATTCAATGACAAACAAAACAAAACAAACGCTTCAATCGCAATTGGCGCAAAAGTGCTTTAGCACTTAAAGGAAATAGTTCACCTTCAACATTAGTTTTAAACTGAGCTAGCAGTTTTGTAGTCCGTGTTGGGAAACCCCTATCTGCAAGTTTTCTTGACTGAAAAGACTCTCCAGCCGAATATATATATTTTTTTTGGCGAAGGAATGCGGTGCCGGCGAAAGAATGTTGTACTGGTTCTACCCCGGGCAGAGGCTATACCATCAGCCAATCAGCTTGCAGCTGGTGCTAGCAAGCGAACCGCCGGCCGCCGGTTGGCACATCTCCAATGCGAGTCTATCCTTACGCGACTACTTTCGAATCTGATTGGCTGAACCATTGTTTACATTCGCGTGACGTCAGGACTCAGAGAGTATGCATATAGTGTTTATAAACAATACAAATGTACGGCCTTCTGTCCTGAATCGGCGCGATATAATGCCATTTTTGACAATATAAAAATAAATTGTATTAAAAAATACCACCAAATCGTGTTTGGTAAAAAAATTCCAAGGTGAACTATTTCCTTTAAATCTAGGCGCCTCTCGCTCTCCTGTTCGTACTGTAAACAAAACAAAATAATAGCCATTTTCACGAAGGATTTTACGTTTGGGGCGATTGGGGCGTTTGGGGCGTTTGGGGCGTTTGGGGCGTTTGGGCCTATAGCTCGTAAGAACGCGGCTTTTCCCGGTGATTTTTGGTATCAATCGCAACTTTATGAATTAATGCATTTTTCTGGAAATTCCAGTTTCATGATACACCATAGTTTACTTAAAATTAACAATTTCATCTTAAACAAGCTCTGGTGATCTGTAGAGGGAGATGGCTGTGGCGGTTTTGGGCGTTTGGTGCGACTCCATCTTGCTCGAATCCCGGAAGTGCGGGGTTCGGGAAATGGTCATATTTTGCAACGACATGGTTTTCAGGAATAATAGTTTATTTCAATACAAACTAGATGAATTAGTCCATTCATATTTTCAGTCATATTCACTTTTGAAAGCAAGGATTAATGATAATTAGCGATTTCGTTTTTATCATTTGTTGCAAGATGACGGGAATGCTGGCTCCGGCTCTGCGCTGACTCTAGGCAGGCGCCGCCGCCCGGTTACCATGGCGACGGGCCGGCGAGTCGCCTGACGTCACGTTGCACACGTGACTCCGGCGCCGGAAGGCTGGTCACCATGGCGACCAGCCGGCCGGAGTGGCTCCGGCCGGTCGCCTGACGTCACGTTGCACATGTGCAGAGCCGTGGTCTGCGCCCAGACATGCCGTCCGTTCGATCTAGAGCAACCATTTTTGAGTTTTCAGTACCAGTGGCTGCAGAAAGCCCGCATGTTTCATGGGTTTATAAGTGCTTTTTCTGAGGTCTTTCCGGCCTTTTGTGAGAGTACCTTATGCTGCATCAATTATACGTCTGATCACAACATTTCAATGACAATGGTGGAGCACTTTAGGAGATAATGACGTTTTAAACACGTCATGTCAAGCCATTTTTGGTGCAAAAACAATAAATGTTTGAAAAATCGTAGAAAATAGAGTTTTGAAGCCAATTGCAAAAACGCGGAAAGAAAGGAAATGAGATTATATTGAATATGGCTTTCGCGGATTTTCGAAATTTTGAGTTTTTGACTCCCAAAAATGAGTATATATTTTTTTGTTGTCGAAAGTTATTTGTCGTTGTTTTACAACATACTGTTTTAATTATGTCGGCACCCCTGGCTACGAGGGCCCCTCTGATCCCATTTGCCCCCCCCCCCTGAGAGAAATTCTGCCTACGCCCCTGCCTCCTGCCAACATCTCTGGCCGTCCAGCCCAGTAAAACGCCGCCACGTCGCTGATCGTCCAGCCCAGTAAAACGCCGCCACGTCGCTGATCGTCCAGCCCAGTAAAACACCGCCACGTCTCTGATCGTCCAGCCCAGTAAAACGCCGGCACGTCTCTGATCGTCCAGCCCAGCAAAACGCCGGCACGTCGCTGATCGTCCAGCCCAGCAAAACGCCGCCACGTCGCTGATCGTCCAGCCCAGCAAAACGCCGCCACGTC
>JAXIVJ010000958.1:72500-110000 GCA_036785665.1 Chirona hameri | reverse complement strand
GTCTCATGGTCCATCAGACAGGGAACAACACACATGTCTCATGGTCCATCAGACAGGGAACAACACACATGTCTCATGGTCCATCAGACAGGGAACAACACACATGTCTCATGGTCCATCAGACAGGGAACAACACACATGTCTCATGGTCCATCAGACAGGGAACAACACACACGTCTCATGGTCCATCACACAGGGAACAACACACATGTCTCATGGTCCATCAGACAGGGAACAACACACATGTCTCATGGTCCATCAGACAGGGAACAACATACATGTCTCATGGTCCATCACACAGGGAACAACACACATGTCTCATGGTCCATCAGACAGGGAACAACACACATGTCTCATGGTCCATCAGACAGGGAACAACACACATGTCTCATGGTCCATCAGACAGGGAACAACACACATGTCTCATGGCCCATCAGACAGGGAACAACACACA
The DNA here is from genome assembly GCA_036785665.1 of Chirona hameri. Lineage (NCBI taxonomy): Eukaryota > Metazoa > Arthropoda > Thecostraca > Balanomorpha > Balanidae > Chirona > Chirona hameri. Next base: position 109,546 of record JAXIVJ010000958.1, on the reverse strand, counting down.
TGTCTCATGGTCCATCAGACAGGGAACAACACACACGTCTCATGGTCCATCACACAGGGAACAACACACATGTCTCATGGTCCATCAGACAGGGAACAACACACATGTCTCATGGTCCATCAGACAGGGAACAACACACATGTCTCATGGTCCATCACACAGGGAACAACACACATGTCTCATGGTCCATCAGACAGGGAACAACACACAACACACATGTCTCATGGTCCATCAGACAGAGAACAACACACATGTCTCATGGTCCATCAGACAGGGAACAACACACATGTCTCATGGTCCATCAGACAGGGAACAACACACATGTCTCATGGTCCATCAGACAGGGAACAACACACATGTCTCATGGTCCATCAGACAGGGAACAACACACATGTCTCATGGTCCATCACACAGGGAACAACACACATGTCTCATGGTCCATCAGACAGGGAACAACACACAACACACATGTCTCATGGTCCATCAGACAGAGAACAACACACATGTCTCATGGTCCATCAGACAGGGAACAACACACATGTCTCATGGTCCATCACACAGGGAACAACACACATGTCTCATGGTCCATCAGACAGGGAACAACACACATGTCTCATGGTCCATCACACAGGGAACAACACACATGTCTCATGGTCCATCAGACAGGGAACAACACACAACACACATGTCTCATGGTCCATCAGACAGAGAACAACACACATGTCTCATGGTCCATCAGACAGGGAACAACACACATGTCTCATGGTCCATCAGACAGAGAACAACACACATGTCTCATGGTCCACCAGACAGGGAACAACACACAACACACATGTCTCATGGTCCATCAGACAGGGAAAAACACACACACATACACACACACGTCTCATGGTCCATCAGACAGAGAACAACACACATGTCTCATGGTCCATCACACAGGGAACAACACACATGTCTCATGGTCCATCAGACAGAGAACAACACACATGTCTCATGGTCCATCAGACAGGGAACAACACACAACACACATGTCTCATGGTCCATCAGACAGGGAAACACACACACACATACACACACACGTCTCATGGTCCATCAGACAGGGAACAACACACACGTCTCATGGTCCATCACACAGGGAACAACACACATGTCTCATGGTCCATCAGACAGGGAACAACACACATGTCTCATGGTCCATCAGACAGGGAACAACACACACATGTCTCATGGTCCATCAGACAGGGAACAACACACAACACACATGTCTCATGGTCCATCACACAGGGAACAACACACATGTCTCATGGTCCATCACACAGGGAACAACACACATGTCTCATGGTCCATCAGCCAGGGAACAACACACATGTCTCATGGTCCATCAGACAGGGAACAACACACATGTCTCATGGTCCATCAGACAGGGAACAACACACATGTCTCATGGTCCATCACACAGGGAACAACACACATGTCTCATGGTCCATCAGACAGGGAACAACACACAACACACATGTCTCATGGTCCATCACACAGGGAACAACACACATGTCTCATGGTCCATCACACAGGGAACAACACACATGTCTCATGGTCCATCACACAGGGAACAACACACATGTCTCATGGTCCATCAGACAGGGAACAACACACATGTCTCATGGTCCATCAGACAGGGAACAACACACATGTCTCATGGTCCATCAGCCAGGGAACAACACACATGTCTCATGGTCCATCAGACAGGGAACAACACACATGTCTCATGGTCCATCACACAGGGAACAACACACATGTCTCATGGTCCATCAGACAGGGAACAACACACAACACACATGTCTCATGGTCCATCACACAGGGAACAACACACATGTCTCATGGTCCATCAGACAGGGAACAACACACATGTCTCATGGTCCATCAGACAGGGAACAACACACATGTCTCATGGTCCATCAGACAGGGAACAACACACAACACATGTCTCATGGTCCATCACACAGGGAACAACACACATGTCTCATGGTCCATCAGACAGGGAACAACACACATGTCTCATGGTCCATCAGACAGGGAACAACACACATGTCTCATGGTCCATCAGACAGGGAACAACACACATGTCTCATGGTCCATCAGACAGGGAACAACACACAACACACATGTCTCATGGTCCATCACACAGGGAACAACACACATGTCTCATGGTCCATCAGACAGGGAACAACACACATGTCTCATGGTCCATCAGACAGGGAACAACACACATGTCTCATGGTCCATCAGACAGGGAACAACACACATGTCTCATGGTCCATCACACAGGGAACAACACACATGTCTCATGGTCCATCAGACAGGGAACAACACACACACCCACACCCACACCCACACCCACACCCACACCCACACCCACACCCACACCCACACCCACACCCACACCCACACCCACACCCACACCCACACCCACACCCACACCCACACCCACACCCACACCCACACCCACACCCACACCCACACCCACACCCACACCCACACCCACACCCACACCCACACCCACACCCACACCCACACCCACACCCACACCCACACCCACACCCACACCCACACCCACACCCACACCCACACCCACACCCACACACACACACACACACACACACACACACACACACACACACACACACACACACACACACACACACACACACACACACACACACACACACACACACACACACACACACACACACACACACACACACACACACACACACACACACACACACACACACACACACACACACACACACACACACACACACACACACACACACACACACACACACACACACACACACACACACACACACACACACACACACACACACACACACACACACACACACACACACACACACACACACACACACACACACACACACACACACACACACACACACACACACACACACACACACACACACACACACACACACACACACACACACACACACACACACACACACACACACACACACACACACACACACACACACACACACACACACACACACACACACACACACACACACACACACACACACACACACACACACACACACACACACACACACACACACACACACACACACACACACACACACACACACACACACACACACACACACACACACACACACATGTCTCATGGTCCATCAGACAGGGAACAACACACATGTCTCATGGTCCATCACACAGGGAACAACACACATGTCTCATGGTCCATCAGCCAGGGAACAACACACATGTCTCATGGTCCATCACACAGGGAACAACACACATGTCTCATGGTCCATCAGCCAGGGAACAACACACATGTCTCATGGTCCATCAGACAGGGAACAACACACATGTCTCATGGTCCATCAGCCAGGGAACAACACACACACACACACACACACACACACACACACACACACACACACACACACACACACACACACACACACACACACACACACACACACACACACACACACACACACACACACACACACACACACACACACACACACACACACACACACACACACACACACACACACACACACACACACACACACACACACACACACACACACACACACACACACACACACACACACACACACACACACACACACACACACACACACACACACACACACACACACACACACACACACACACACACACACACACACACACACACACACACACACACACACACACACACACACACACACACACACACACACACACACACACACACACACACACACACACACACACACACACACACACACACACACACACACACACACACACACACACACACACACACACACACACACACACACACACACACACACACACACACACACACACACACACACACACACACACACACACACACACACACACACACACACACACACACACACACACACACACACACACACACACACACACACACACACACACACACACACACACACACACACACACACACACACACACACACACACACACACACACACACACACACACACACACACACACACACACACACACACACACACACGTCTCATGGTCCATCAGACAGGGAACAACACACATGTCTCATGGTCCATCAGACAGAGAACAACACACATGTCTCATGGTCCATCACACAGGGAACAACACACATGTCTCATGGTCCATCAGACAGGGAACAACACACATGTCTCATGGTCCATCAGACAGGGAACAACACACATGTCTCATGGTCCATCACACAGGGAACAACACACATGTCTCATGGTCCATCAGACAGGGAACAACACACATGTCTCATGGTCCATCAGACAGGGAACAACACACATGTCTCATGGTCCATCACACAGGGAACAACACACATGTCTCATGGTCCATCAGACAGGGAACAACACACATGTCTCATGGTCCATCAGACAGGGAACAACACACAACACACATGTCTCATGGTCCATCAGACAGGGAACAACACACATGTCTCATGGTCCATCAGACAGGGAACGACACACATGTCTCATGGTCCATCACACAGGGAACAACACACATGTCTCATGGTCCATCAGACAGGGAACAACACGCAACACACATGTCTCATGGTCCATCAGACAGAGAACAACACTCATGTCTCATGGTCCATCAGACAGGGAACAACACACATGTCTCATGGTCCATCAGACAGGGAACAACACACATGTCTCATGGTCCATCAGACAGGGAACAACACACATGTCTCATGGTCCATCAGACAGGGAACAACACACAACACACATGTCTCATGGTCCATCAGACAGGGAACAACACACATGTCTCATGGTCCATCAGACAGGGAACAACACACATGTCTCATGGTCCATCACACAGGGAACAACACACATGTCTCATGGTCCATCAGACAGGGAACAACACACAACACACATGTCTCATGGTCCATCAGACAGAGAACAACACACATGTCTCATGGTCCATCAGACAGGGAACAACACACATGTCTCATGGTCCATCAGACAGGGAACAACACACATGTCTCATGGTCCATCAGACAGGGAACAACACACATGTCTCATGGTCCATCAGACAGGGAACAACACACATGTCTCATGGTCCATCACACAGGGAACAACACACATGTCTCATGGTCCATCAGGCAGGGAACAACACACATGTCTCATGGTCCATCAGACAGGGAACAACACACATGTCTCATGGTCCATCACACAGGGAACAACACACATGTCTCATGGTCCATCAGACAGGGAACAACACACATGTCTCATGGTCCATCAGACAGGGAACAACACACATGTCTCATGGTCCATCACACAGGGAACAACACACATGTCTCATGGTCCATCAGACAGGGAACAACACACAACACACATGTCTCATGGTCCATCAGACAGAGAACAACACACATGTCTCATGGTCCATCAGACAGGGAACAACACACAACACACATGTCTCATGGTCCATCAGACAGGGAAAAACACACACACATACACACACACGTCTCATGGTCCATCAGACAGAGAACAACACACATGTCTCATGGTCCATCACACAGGGAACAACACACATGTCTCATGGTCCATCAGACAGGGAACAACACACATGTCTCATGGTCCATCAGACAGGGAACAACACACATGTCTCATGGTCCATCAGACAGGGAACAACACACATGTCTCATGGTCCATCAGACAGGGAACAACACACATGTCTCATGGTCCATCAGACAGGGAACAACACACACGTCTCATGGTCCATCACACAGGGAACAACACACATGTCTCATGGTCCATCAGACAGGGAACAACACACATGTCTCATGGTCCATCAGACAGGGAACAACATACATGTCTCATGGTCCATCACACAGGGAACAACACACATGTCTCATGGTCCATCAGACAGGGAACAACACACATGTCTCATGGTCCATCAGACAGGGAACAACACACATGTCTCATGGTCCATCAGACAGGGAACAACACACATGTCTCATGGCCCATCAGACAGGGAACAACACACATGTCTCATGGTCCATCAGACAGGGAACAACACACACGTCTCATGGTCCATCACACAGGGAACAACACACATGTCTCATGGTCCATCAGACAGGGAACAACACACATGTCTCATGGTCCATCAGACAGGGAACAACACACATGTCTCATGGTCCATCACACAGGGAACAACACACATGTCTCATGGTCCATCAGACAGGGAACAACACACAACACACATGTCTCATGGTCCATCAGACAGAGAACAACACACATGTCTCATGGTCCATCAGACAGGGAACAACACACATGTCTCATGGTCCATCAGACAGGGAACAACACACATGTCTCATGGTCCATCAGACAGGGAACAACACACATGTCTCATGGTCCATCAGACAGGGAACAACACACATGTCTCATGGTCCATCACACAGGGAACAACACACATGTCTCATGGTCCATCAGACAGGGAACAACACACAACACACATGTCTCATGGTCCATCAGACAGAGAACAACACACATGTCTCATGGTCCATCAGACAGGGAACAACACACATGTCTCATGGTCCATCACACAGGGAACAACACACATGTCTCATGGTCCATCAGACAGGGAACAACACACATGTCTCATGGTCCATCACACAGGGAACAACACACATGTCTCATGGTCCATCAGACAGGGAACAACACACAACACACATGTCTCATGGTCCATCAGACAGAGAACAACACACATGTCTCATGGTCCATCAGACAGGGAACAACACACATGTCTCATGGTCCATCAGACAGAGAACAACACACATGTCTCATGGTCCACCAGACAGGGAACAACACACAACACACATGTCTCATGGTCCATCAGACAGGGAAAAACACACACACATACACACACACGTCTCATGGTCCATCAGACAGAGAACAACACACATGTCTCATGGTCCATCACACAGGGAACAACACACATGTCTCATGGTCCATCAGACAGAGAACAACACACATGTCTCATGGTCCATCAGACAGGGAACAACACACAACACACATGTCTCATGGTCCATCAGACAGGGAAACACACACACACATACACACACACGTCTCATGGTCCATCAGACAGGGAACAACACACACGTCTCATGGTCCATCACACAGGGAACAACACACATGTCTCATGGTCCATCAGACAGGGAACAACACACATGTCTCATGGTCCATCAGACAGGGAACAACACACACATGTCTCATGGTCCATCAGACAGGGAACAACACACAACACACATGTCTCATGGTCCATCACACAGGGAACAACACACATGTCTCATGGTCCATCACACAGGGAACAACACACATGTCTCATGGTCCATCAGCCAGGGAACAACACACATGTCTCATGGTCCATCAGACAGGGAACAACACACATGTCTCATGGTCCATCAGACAGGGAACAACACACATGTCTCATGGTCCATCACACAGGGAACAACACACATGTCTCATGGTCCATCAGACAGGGAACAACACACAACACACATGTCTCATGGTCCATCACACAGGGAACAACACACATGTCTCATGGTCCATCACACAGGGAACAACACACATGTTTCATGGTCCATCACACAGGGAACAACACACATGTCTCATGGTCCATCAGACAGGGAACAACACACATGTCTCATGGTCCATCAGACAGGGAACAACACACATGTCTCATGGTCCATCAGCCAGGGAACAACACACATGTCTCATGGTCCATCAGACAGGGAACAACACACATGTCTCATGGTCCATCACACAGGGAACAACACACATGTCTCATGGTCCATCAGACAGGGAACAACACACAACACACATGTCTCATGGTCCATCACACAGGGAACAACACACATGTCTCATGGTCCATCAGACAGGGAACAACACACATGTCTCATGGTCCATCAGACAGGGAACAACACACATGTCTCATGGTCCATCAGACAGGGAACAACACACAACACATGTCTCATGGTCCATCACACAGGGAACAACACACATGTCTCATGGTCCATCAGACAGGGAACAACACACATGTCTCATGGTCCATCAGACAGGGAACAACACACATGTCTCATGGTCCATCAGACAGGGAACAACACACATGTCTCATGGTCCATCAGACAGGGAACAACACACATGTCTCATGGTCCATCACACAGGGAACAACACACATGTCTCATGGTCCATCAGACAGGGAACAACACACATGTCTCATGGTCCATCAGACAGGGAACAACACACATGTCTCATGGTCCATCACACAGGGAACAACACACATGTCTCATGGTCCATCAGACAGGGAACAACACACAACACACATGTCTCATGGTCCATCAGACAGAGAACAACACACATGTCTCATGGTCCATCAGACAGGGAACAACACACAACACACATGTCTCATGGTCCATCAGACAGGGAAAAACACACACACATACACACACACGTCTCATGGTCCATCAGACAGAGAACAACACACATGTCTCATGGTCCATCACACAGGGAACAACACACATGTCTCATGGTCCATCAGACAGGGAACAACACACATGTCTCATGGTCCATCAGACAGGGAACAACACACATGTCTCATGGTCCATCAGACAGGGAACAACACACATGTCTCATGGTCCATCAGACAGGGAACAACACACATGTCTCATGGTCCATCAGACAGGGAACAACACACACGTCTCATGGTCCATCACACAGGGAACAACACACATGTCTCATGGTCCATCAGACAGGGAACAACACACATGTCTCATGGTCCATCAGACAGGGAACAACATACATGTCTCATGGTCCATCACACAGGGAACAACACACATGTCTCATGGTCCATCAGACAGGGAACAACACACATGTCTCATGGTCCATCAGACAGGGAACAACACACATGTCTCATGGTCCATCAGACAGGGAACAACACACATGTCTCATGGCCCATCAGACAGGGAACAACACACATGTCTCATGGTCCATCAGACAGGGAACAACACACACGTCTCATGGTCCATCACACAGGGAACAACACACATGTCTCATGGTCCATCAGACAGGGAACAACACACATGTCTCATGGTCCATCAGACAGGGAACAACACACATGTCTCATGGTCCATCACACAGGGAACAACACACATGTCTCATGGTCCATCAGACAGGGAACAACACACAACACACATGTCTCATGGTCCATCAGACAGAGAACAACACACATGTCTCATGGTCCATCAGACAGGGAACAACACACATGTCTCATGGTCCATCAGACAGGGAACAACACACATGTCTCATGGTCCATCAGACAGGGAACAACACACATGTCTCATGGTCCATCAGACAGGGAACAACACACATGTCTCATGGTCCATCACACAGGGAACAACACACATGTCTCATGGTCCATCAGACAGGGAACAACACACAACACACATGTCTCATGGTCCATCAGACAGAGAACAACACACATGTCTCATGGTCCATCAGACAGGGAACAACACACATGTCTCATGGTCCATCACACAGGGAACAACACACATGTCTCATGGTCCATCAGACAGGGAACAACACACATGTCTCATGGTCCATCACACAGGGAACAACACACATGTCTCATGGTCCATCAGACAGGGAACAACACACAACACACATGTCTCATGGTCCATCAGACAGAGAACAACACACATGTCTCATGGTCCATCAGACAGGGAACAACACACATGTCTCATGGTCCATCAGACAGAGAACAACACACATGTCTCATGGTCCACCAGACAGGGAACAACACACAACACACATGTCTCATGGTCCATCAGACAGGGAAAAACACACACACATACACACACACGTCTCATGGTCCATCAGACAGAGAACAACACACATGTCTCATGGTCCATCACACAGGGAACAACACACATGTCTCATGGTCCATCAGACAGAGAACAACACACATGTCTCATGGTCCATCAGACAGGGAACAACACACAACACACATGTCTCATGGTCCATCAGACAGGGAAACACACACACACATACACACACACGTCTCATGGTCCATCAGACAGGGAACAACACACACGTCTCATGGTCCATCACACAGGGAACAACACACATGTCTCATGGTCCATCAGACAGGGAACAACACACATGTCTCATGGTCCATCAGACAGGGAACAACACACACATGTCTCATGGTCCATCAGACAGGGAACAACACACAACACACATGTCTCATGGTCCATCACACAGGGAACAACACACATGTCTCATGGTCCATCACACAGGGAACAACACACATGTCTCATGGTCCATCAGCCAGGGAACAACACACATGTCTCATGGTCCATCAGACAGGGAACAACACACATGTCTCATGGTCCATCAGACAGGGAACAACACACATGTCTCATGGTCCATCACACAGGGAACAACACACATGTCTCATGGTCCATCAGACAGGGAACAACACACAACACACATGTCTCATGGTCCATCACACAGGGAACAACACACATGTCTCATGGTCCATCACACAGGGAACAACACACATGTTTCATGGTCCATCACACAGGGAACAACACACATGTCTCATGGTCCATCAGACAGGGAACAACACACATGTCTCATGGTCCATCAGACAGGGAACAACACACATGTCTCATGGTCCATCAGCCAGGGAACAACACACATGTCTCATGGTCCATCAGACAGGGAACAACACACATGTCTCATGGTCCATCACACAGGGAACAACACACATGTCTCATGGTCCATCAGACAGGGAACAACACACAACACACATGTCTCATGGTCCATCACACAGGGAACAACACACATGTCTCATGGTCCATCAGACAGGGAACAACACACATGTCTCATGGTCCATCAGACAGGGAACAACACACATGTCTCATGGTCCATCAGACAGGGAACAACACACAACACATGTCTCATGGTCCATCACACAGGGAACAACACACATGTCTCATGGTCCATCAGACAGGGAACAACACACATGTCTCATGGTCCATCAGACAGGGAACAACACACATGTCTCATGGTCCATCAGACAGGGAACAACACACATGTCTCATGGTCCATCAGACAGGGAACAACACACATGTCTCATGGTCCATCACACAGGGAACAACACACATGTCTCATGGTCCATCAGACAGGGAACAACACACATGTCTCATGGTCCATCAGACAGGGAACAACACACATGTCTCATGGTCCATCACACAGGGAACAACACACATGTCTCATGGTCCATCAGACAGGGAACAACACACAACACACATGTCTCATGGTCCATCAGACAGAGAACAACACACATGTCTCATGGTCCATCAGACAGGGAACAACACACAACACACATGTCTCATGGTCCATCAGACAGGGAAAAACACACACACATACACACACACGTCTCATGGTCCATCAGACAGAGAACAACACACATGTCTCATGGTCCATCACACAGGGAACAACACACATGTCTCATGGTCCATCAGACAGGGAACAACACACATGTCTCATGGTCCATCAGACAGGGAACAACACACATGTCTCATGGTCCATCAGACAGGGAACAACACACATGTCTCATGGTCCATCAGACAGGGAACAACACACATGTCTCATGGTCCATCAGACAGGGAACAACACACACGTCTCATGGTCCATCACACAGGGAACAACACACATGTCTCATGGTCCATCAGACAGGGAACAACACACATGTCTCATGGTCCATCAGACAGGGAACAACATACATGTCTCATGGTCCATCACACAGGGAACAACACACATGTCTCATGGTCCATCAGACAGGGAACAACACACATGTCTCATGGTCCATCAGACAGGGAACAACACACATGTCTCATGGTCCATCAGACAGGGAACAACACACATGTCTCATGGCCCATCAGACAGGGAACAACACACATGTCTCATGGTCCATCAGACAGGGAACAACACACACGTCTCATGGTCCATCACACAGGGAACAACACACATGTCTCATGGTCCATCAGACAGGGAACAACACACATGTCTCATGGTCCATCAGACAGGGAACAACACACATGTCTCATGGTCCATCACACAGGGAACAACACACATGTCTCATGGTCCATCAGACAGGGAACAACACACAACACACATGTCTCATGGTCCATCAGACAGAGAACAACACACATGTCTCATGGTCCATCAGACAGGGAACAACACACATGTCTCATGGTCCATCAGACAGGGAACAACACACATGTCTCATGGTCCATCAGACAGGGAACAACACACATGTCTCATGGTCCATCAGACAGGGAACAACACACATGTCTCATGGTCCATCACACAGGGAACAACACACATGTCTCATGGTCCATCAGACAGGGAACAACACACAACACACATGTCTCATGGTCCATCAGACAGAGAACAACACACATGTCTCATGGTCCATCAGACAGGGAACAACACACATGTCTCATGGTCCATCACACAGGGAACAACACACATGTCTCATGGTCCATCAGACAGGGAACAACACACATGTCTCATGGTCCATCACACAGGGAACAACACACATGTCTCATGGTCCATCAGACAGGGAACAACACACAACACACATGTCTCATGGTCCATCAGACAGAGAACAACACACATGTCTCATGGTCCATCAGACAGGGAACAACACACATGTCTCATGGTCCATCAGACAGAGAACAACACACATGTCTCATGGTCCACCAGACAGGGAACAACACACAACACACATGTCTCATGGTCCATCAGACAGGGAAAAACACACACACATACACACACACGTCTCATGGTCCATCAGACAGAGAACAACACACATGTCTCATGGTCCATCACACAGGGAACAACACACATGTCTCATGGTCCATCAGACAGAGAACAACACACATGTCTCATGGTCCATCAGACAGGGAACAACACACAACACACATGTCTCATGGTCCATCAGACAGGGAAACACACACACACATACACACACACGTCTCATGGTCCATCAGACAGGGAACAACACACACGTCTCATGGTCCATCACACAGGGAACAACACACATGTCTCATGGTCCATCAGACAGGGAACAACACACATGTCTCATGGTCCATCAGACAGGGAACAACACACACATGTCTCATGGTCCATCAGACAGGGAACAACACACAACACACATGTCTCATGGTCCATCACACAGGGAACAACACACATGTCTCATGGTCCATCACACAGGGAACAACACACATGTCTCATGGTCCATCAGCCAGGGAACAACACACATGTCTCATGGTCCATCAGACAGGGAACAACACACATGTCTCATGGTCCATCAGACAGGGAACAACACACATGTCTCATGGTCCATCACACAGGGAACAACACACATGTCTCATGGTCCATCAGACAGGGAACAACACACAACACACATGTCTCATGGTCCATCACACAGGGAACAACACACATGTCTCATGGTCCATCACACAGGGAACAACACACATGTTTCATGGTCCATCACACAGGGAACAACACACATGTCTCATGGTCCATCAGACAGGGAACAACACACATGTCTCATGGTCCATCAGACAGGGAACAACACACATGTCTCATGGTCCATCAGCCAGGGAACAACACACATGTCTCATGGTCCATCAGACAGGGAACAACACACATGTCTCATGGTCCATCACACAGGGAACAACACACATGTCTCATGGTCCATCAGACAGGGAACAACACACAACACACATGTCTCATGGTCCATCACACAGGGAACAACACACATGTCTCATGGTCCATCAGACAGGGAACAACACACATGTCTCATGGTCCATCAGACAGGGAACAACACACATGTCTCATGGTCCATCAGACAGGGAACAACACACAACACATGTCTCATGGTCCATCACACAGGGAACAACACACATGTCTCATGGTCCATCAGACAGGGAACAACACACATGTCTCATGGTCCATCAGACAGGGAACAACACACATGTCTCATGGTCCATCAGACAGGGAACAACACACATGTCTCATGGTCCATCAGACAGGGAACAACACACAACACACATGTCTCATGGTCCATCACACAGGGAACAACACACATGTCTCATGGTCCATCAGACAGGGAACAACACACATGTCTCATGGTCCATCAGACAGGGAACAACACACATGTCTCATGGTCCATCAGACAGGGAACAACACACATGTCTCATGGTCCATCAGACAGGGAACAACACACACACCCACACCCACACCCACACCCACACCCACACCCACACCCACACACACACACACACACACACACACACACACACACACACACACACACACACACACACACACACACACACACACACACACACACACACACACACACACACACACACACACACACACACACACACACACACACACACACACACACACACACACACACACACACACACACACACACACACACACACACACACACACACACACACACACACACACACACACACACACACACACACACACACACACACACACACACACACACACACACACACACACACACACACACACACACACACACACACACACACACACACACACACACACACACACACACACACACACACACACACACACACACACACACACACACACACACACACACACACACACACACACACACACACACACACACACACACACACACACACACACACACACACACACACACACACACACACACACACACACACACACACACACACACACACACACACACACACACACACACACACACACACACACACACACACACACACACACACACACACACACACACACACACACACACACACACACACACACACACACACACACACACACACACACACACACACACACACACACACACACACACACACACACACACACACACACACACACACACACACACACACACACACACACACACACACACACACACACACACACACACACACACACACACACACACACACACACACACACACACACACACACACACACACACACACACACACACACACACACACACACACACACACACACACACACACACACACACACACACACACACACACACACACACACACACACACACACACACACACACACACACACACACACACACACACACACACACACACACACACACACACACACACACACACACACACACACACACACACACACACACACACACACACACACACACACACACACACACACACACACACACACACACACACACACACACACACACACACACACACACACACACACACACACACACACACACACACACACACACACACACACACACACACACACACACACACACACACACACACACACACACACACATGTCTCATGGTCCATCAGACAGGGAACAACACACATGTCTCATGGTCCATCACACAGGGAACAACACATATGTCTCATGGTCCATCAGCCAGGGAACAACACACATGTCTCATGGTCCATCACACAGGGAACAACACACATGTCTCATGGTCCATCAGCCAGGGAACAACACACATGTCTCATGGTCCATCAGACAGGGAACAACACACATGTCTCATGGTCCATCAGACAGGGAACAACACACATGTCTCATGGTCCATCACACAGGGAACAACACACATGTCTCATGGTCCATCAGACAGGGAACAACACACATGTCTCATGGTCCATCAGACAGGGAACAACACACAACACACATGTCTCATGGTCCATCAGACAGGGAACAACACACATGTCTCATGGTCCATCAGACAGGGAACGACACACATGTCTCATGGTCCATCACACAGGGAACAACACACATGTCTCATGGTCCATCAGACAGGGAACAACACACAACACACATGTCTCATGGTCCATCAGACAGAGAACAACACTCATGTCTCATGGTCCATCAGACAGGGAACAACACACATGTCTCATGGTCCATCAGACAGGGAACAACACACATGTCTCATGGTCCATCAGACAGGGAACAACACACATGTCTCATGGTCCATCAGACAGGGAACAACACACATGTCTCATGGTCCATCAGACAGGGAACAACACACATGTCTCATGGTCCATCAGACAGGGAACAACACACAACACACATGTCTCATGGTCCATCAGACAGGGAACAACACACATGTCTCATGGTCCATCAGACAGGGAACAACACACATGTCTCATGGTCCATCAGACAGGGAACAACACACATGTCTCATGGTCCATCAGACAGGGAACAACACACAACACACATGTCTCATGGTCCATCAGACAGGGAACAACACACATGTCTCATGGTCCATCAGACAGGGAACAACACATCATGGTCCATCAGACAGGGAACAACACACATGTCTCATGGTCCATCAGACAGGGAACAACACACATGTCTCATGGTCCATCACACAGGGAACAACACACATGTCTCATGGTCCATCAGACAGGGAACAACACACAACACACATGTCTCATGGTCCATCAGACAGAGAACAACACACATGTCTCATGGTCCATCAGACAGGGAACAACACACATGTCTCATGGTCCATCAGACAGGGAACAACACACATGTCTCATGGTCCATCAGACAGGGAACAACACACATGTCTCATGGTCCATCAGACAGGGAACAACACACATGTCTCATGGTCCATCACACAGGGAACAACACACATGTCTCATGGTCCATCAGACAGGGAACAACACACATGTCTCATGGTCCATCAGACAGGGAACAACACACATGTCTCATGGTCCATCACACAGGGAACAACACACATGTCTCATGGTCCATCAGACAGGGAACAACACACATGTCTCATGGTCCATCAGACAGGGAACAACACACATGTCTCATGGTCCATCACACAGGGAACAACACACATGTCTCATGGTCCATCAGACAGGGAACAACACACAACACACATGTCTCATGGTCCATCAGACAGAGAACAACACACATGTCTCATGGTCCATCAGACAGGGAACAACACACAACACACATGTCTCATGGTCCATCAGACAGGGAAAAACACACACACATACACACACACGTCTCATGGTCCATCAGACAGAGAACAACACACATGTCTCATGGTCCATCACACAGGGAACAACACACATGTCTCATGGTCCATCAGACAGGGAACAACACACATGTCTCATGGTCCATCAGACAGGGAACAACACACATGTCTCATGGTCCATCAGACAGGGAACAACACACATGTCTCATGGTCCATCAGACAGGGAACAACACACATGTCTCATGGTCCATCAGACAGGGAACAACACACACGTCTCATGGTCCATCACACAGGGAACAACACACATGTCTCATGGTCCATCAGACAGGGAACAACACACATGTCTCATGGTCCATCAGACAGGGAACAACATACATGTCTCATGGTCCATCACACAGGGAACAACACACATGTCTCATGGTCCATCAGACAGGGAACAACACACATGTCTCATGGTCCATCAGACAGGGAACAACACACATGTCTCATGGTCCATCAGACAGGGAACAACACACATGTCTCATGGCCCATCAGACAGGGAACAACACACATGTCTCATGGTCCATCAGACAGGGAACAACACACACGTCTCATGGTCCATCACACAGGGAACAACACACATGTCTCATGGTCCATCAGACAGGGAACAACACACATGTCTCATGGTCCATCAGACAGGGAACAACACACATGTCTCATGGTCCATCACACAGGGAACAACACACATGTCTCATGGTCCATCAGACAGGGAACAACACACAACACACATGTCTCATGGTCCATCAGACAGAGAACAACACACATGTCTCATGGTCCATCAGACAGGGAACAACACACATGTCTCATGGTCCATCAGACAGGGAACAACACACATGTCTCATGGTCCATCAGACAGGGAACAACACACATGTCTCATGGTCCATCAGACAGGGAACAACACACATGTCTCATGGTCCATCACACAGGGAACAACACACATGTCTCATGGTCCATCAGACAGGGAACAACACACAACACACATGTCTCATGGTCCATCAGACAGAGAACAACACACATGTCTCATGGTCCATCAGACAGGGAACAACACACATGTCTCATGGTCCATCACACAGGGAACAACACACATGTCTCATGGTCCATCAGACAGGGAACAACACACATGTCTCATGGTCCATCACACAGGGAACAACACACATGTCTCATGGTCCATCAGACAGGGAACAACACACAACACACATGTCTCATGGTCCATCAGACAGAGAACAACACACATGTCTCATGGTCCATCAGACAGGGAACAACACACATGTCTCATGGTCCATCAGACAGAGAACAACACACATGTCTCATGGTCCACCAGACAGGGAACAACACACAACACACATGTCTCATGGTCCATCAGACAGGGAAAAACACACACACATACACACACACGTCTCATGGTCCATCAGACAGAGAACAACACACATGTCTCATGGTCCATCACACAGGGAACAACACACATGTCTCATGGTCCATCAGACAGAGAACAACACACATGTCTCATGGTCCATCAGACAGGGAACAACACACAACACACATGTCTCATGGTCCATCAGACAGGGAAACACACACACACATACACACACACGTCTCATGGTCCATCAGACAGGGAACAACACACACGTCTCATGGTCCATCACACAGGGAACAACACACATGTCTCATGGTCCATCAGACAGGGAACAACACACATGTCTCATGGTCCATCAGACAGGGAACAACACACACATGTCTCATGGTCCATCAGACAGGGAACAACACACAACACACATGTCTCATGGTCCATCACACAGGGAACAACACACATGTCTCATGGTCCATCACACAGGGAACAACACACATGTCTCATGGTCCATCAGCCAGGGAACAACACACATGTCTCATGGTCCATCAGACAGGGAACAACACACATGTCTCATGGTCCATCAGACAGGGAACAACACACATGTCTCATGGTCCATCACACAGGGAACAACACACATGTCTCATGGTCCATCAGACAGGGAACAACACACAACACACATGTCTCATGGTCCATCACACAGGGAACAACACACATGTCTCATGGTCCATCACACAGGGAACAACACACATGTCTCATGGTCCATCACACAGGGAACAACACACATGTCTCATGGTCCATCAGACAGGGAACAACACACATGTCTCATGGTCCATCAGACAGGGAACAACACACATGTCTCATGGTCCATCAGCCAGGGAACAACACACATGTCTCATGGTCCATCAGACAGGGAACAACACACATGTCTCATGGTCCATCACACAGGGAACAACACACATGTCTCATGGTCCATCAGACAGGGAACAACACACAACACACATGTCTCATGGTCCATCACACAGGGAACAACACACATGTCTCATGGTCCATCAGACAGGGAACAACACACATGTCTCATGGTCCATCAGACAGGGAACAACACACATGTCTCATGGTCCATCAGACAGGGAACAACACACAACACATGTCTCATGGTCCATCACACAGGGAACAACACACATGTCTCATGGTCCATCAGACAGGGAACAACACACATGTCTCATGGTCCATCAGACAGGGAACAACACACATGTCTCATGGTCCATCAGACAGGGAACAACACACATGTCTCATGGTCCATCAGACAGGGAACAACACACAACACACATGTCTCATGGTCCATCACACAGGGAACAACACACATGTCTCATGGTCCATCAGACAGGGAACAACACACATGTCTCATGGTCCATCAGACAGGGAACAACACACATGTCTCATGGTCCATCAGACAGGGAACAACACACATGTCTCATGGTCCATCACACAGGGAACAACACACATGTCTCATGGTCCATCAGACAGGGAACAACACACACACCCACACCCACACCCACACCCACACCCACACCCACACCCACACCCACACCCACACCCACACCCACACCCACACCCACACCCACACCCACACCCACACCCACACCCACACCCACACCCACACCCACACCCACACCCACACCCACACCCACACCCACACCCACACCCACACCCACACCACACACCCACACACACACACACACACACACACACACACACACACACACACACACACACACACACACACACACACACACACACACACACACACACACACACACACACACACACACACACACACACACACACACACACACACACACACACACACACACACACACACACACACACACACACACACACACACACACACACACACACACACACACACACACACACACACACACACACACACACACACACACACACACACACACACACACACACACACACACACACACACACACACACACACACACACACACACACACACACACACACACACACACACACACACACACACACACACACACACACACACACACACACACACACACACACACACACACACACACACACACACACACACACACACACACACACACACACACACACACACACACACACACACACACACACACACACACACACACACACACACACACACACACACACACACACACACACACACACACACACACACACACACACACACACACACACACACACACACACACACACACACACACACACACACACACACACACACACACACACACACACACACACACACACACACACACACACACACACACACACACACACACACACACACACACACACACACACACACACACACACACACACACACACACACACACACACACACACACACACACACACACACACACACACACACACACACACACACACACACACACACACACACACACACACACACACACACACACACACACACACACACACACACACACACACACACACACACACACACACACACACACACACACACACACACACACACACACACACACACACACACACACACACACATGTCTCATGGTCCATCAGACAGGGAACAACACACATGTCTCATGGTCCATCACACAGGGAACAACACACATGTCTCATGGTCCATCAGCCAGGGAACAACACACATGTCTCATGGTCCATCACACAGGGAACAACACACATGTCTCATGGTCCATCAGCCAGGGAACAACACACATGTCTCATGGTCCATCAGACAGGGAACAACACACATGTCTCATGGTCCATCAGCCAGGGAACAACACACACACACACACACACACACACACACACACACACACACACACACACACACACACACACACACACACACACACACACACACACACACACACACACACACACACACACACACACACACACACACACACACACACACACACACACACACACACACACACACACACACACACACACACACACACACACACACACACACACACACACACACACACACACACACACACACACACACACACACACACACACACACACACACACACACACACACACACACACACACACACACACACACACACACACACACACACACACACACACACACACACACACACACACACACACACACACACACACACACACACACACACACACACACACACACACACACACACACACACACACACACACACACACACACACACACACACACACACACACACACACACACACACACACACACACACACACACACACACACACACACACACACACACACACACACACACACACACACACACACACACACACACACACACACACACACACACACACACACACACACACACACACACACACACACACACACACACACACACACACACACACACACACACACACACACACACACACACACACACACACACACACACACACACACACCTCATGGTCCATCAGACAGGGAACAACACACATGTCTCATGGTCCATCACACAGGGAACAACACACATGTCTCATGGTCCATCAGCCAGGGAACAACACACATGTCTCATGGTCCATCAGACAGGGAACAACACACATGTCTCATGGTCCATCAGACAGGGAACAACACACACATGTCTCGTGGTCCATCAGACAGGGAACAACACACAACACACATGTCTCATGGTCCATCACACAGGGAACAACACACATGTCTCATGGTCCATCAGACAGGGAACAACACACACATGTCTCGTGGTCCATCAGACAGGGAACAACACACATGTCTCATGGTCCATCACACAGGGAACACCACACATGTCTCATGGTCCATCAGACAGGGAACAACACACATGTCTCATGGTCCATCAGACAGGGAACAACACACACATGTCTCGTGGTCCATCACACAGGGAACAACACACATGTCTCATGGTCCATCACACAGGGAACAACACACATGTCTCATGGTCCATCAGACAGGGAACAACACACATGTCTCATGGTCCATCAGACAGGGAACAACACACAACACACATGTCTCATGGTCCATCACACAGGGAACAACACACGTCTCATGGTCCATCAGACAGGGAACAACACACACATGTCTCGTGGTCCATCAGACAGGGAACAACACACATGTCTCATGGTCCATCAGACAGGGAACAACACACAACACACATGTCTCATGGTCCATCAGACAGGGAAAAACACACACACATACACACACACGTCTCATGGTCCATCACACAGGGAACAACACACATGTCTCATGGTCCATCAGACAGGGAACAACACACAACACACATGTCTCATGGTCCATCACACAGGGAACAACACACATGTCTCATGGTCCATCAGACAGGGAACAACACACATGTCTCATGGTCCATCAGACAGGGAACAACACACACGTCTCATGGTCCATCAGACAGGGAACAACACACATGTCTCATGGTCCATCACACAGGGAACAACACACACATGTCTCGTGGTCCATCAGACAGGGAACAACACACATGTCTCATGGTCCATCACACAGGGAACAACACACACATGTCTCGTGGTCCATCAGACAGGGAACAACACACATGTCTCATGGTCCATCAGACAGGGAACAACACACACGTCTCATGGTCCATCAGACAGGGAACAACACACATGTCTCATGGTCCATCAGACAGGGAACAACACACAACACACATGTCTCATGGTCCATCAGACAGGGAACAACACACATGTCTCATGGTCCATCAGACAGGGAACAACACACATGTCTCATGGTCCATCAGACAGGGAACAACACACAACACACATGTCTCATGGTCCATCAGACAGGGAACAACACACATGTCTCATGGTCCATCAGACAGGGAGCAACACACAACACACATGTCTCATGGTCCATCAGACAGGGAACAACACACAACACACATGTCTCATGGTCCATCAGGCAGGGAACAACACACATGTCTCATGGTCCATCACACAGGGAACAACATACATGTCTCATGGTCCATCAGACAGGGAACAACACACACGTCTCATGGTCCATCAGACAGGGAACAACACACATGTCTCATGGTCCATCACACAGGGAACAACATACATGTCTCATGGTCCATCAGACAGGGAACAACACACACGTCTCATGGTCCATCAGACAGGGAACAACACACAACACACATGTCTCATGGTCCATCAGACAGGGAACAACACACATGTCTCATGGTCCATCACACAGGGAACAACACACATGTCTCATGGTCCATCACACAGGGAACAACACACATGTCTCATGGTCCATCAGCCAGGGAACAACACACATGTCTCATGGTCCATCAGACAGGGAACAACACACATGTCTCATGGTCCATCAGACAGGGAACAACACACACGTCTCATGGTCCATCAGACAGGGAACAACACACATGTCTCATGGTCCATCAGACAGGGAACAACACACATGTCTCATGGTCCATCAGACAGGGAACAACACACAACACACATGTCTCATGGTCCATCACACAGGGAACAACACACATGTCTCATGGTCCATCAGACAGGGAACAACACACAACACACATGTCTCATGGTCCATCAGACAGGGAACAACACACATGTCTCATGGTCCATCAGACAGGGAACAACACACATGTCTCATGGTCCATCAGACAGGGAACAACACACAACACACATGTCTCATGGTCCATCAGACAGGGAACAACACACATGTCTCATGGTCCATCAGACAGGGAACAACACACAACACACATGTCTCATGGTCCATCAGACAGGGAACAACACACAACACACATGTCTCATGGTCCATCAGGCAGGGAACAACACACATGTCTCATGGTCCATCACACAGGGAACAACACACATGTCTCATGGTCCATCAGACAGGGAACAACACACAACACACATGTCTCATGGTCCATCAGACAGGGAACAACACACACACACACACGTCTCATGGTCCATCAGACAGGTAACAACACACATGTCTCATGGTCCATCAGAAAGGGAACAACACACATGTCTCATGGTCCATCAGACAGGGAACAACACACAACACACATGTCTCATGGTCCATCAGACAGGGAACAACACACGTCTCATGGTCCATCAGACAGGGAACAACACACAACACACATGTCTCATGGTCCATCAGACAGGGAACAACACACATGTCTCATGGTCCATCACACAGGGAACAACACACAACACACATGTCTCATGGTCCATCAGACAGGGAACAACACACACGTCTCATGGTCCATCAGCCAGGGAACAACACACACACACACACACACACACACACACACACACACACACACACACACACACACACACACACACACACACACACACACACACACACACACACACACACACACACACACACACACACACACACACACACACACACACACACACACACACACACACACACACACACACACACACACACACACACACACACACACACACACACACACACACACACACACACACACACACACACACACACACACACACACACACACACACACACACACACACACACACACACACACACACACACACACACACACACACACACACACACACACACACACACACACACACACACACACACACACACACACACACACACACACACACACACACACACACACACACACACACACACACACACACACACACACACACACACACACACACACACACACACACACACACACACACACACACACACACACACACACACACACACACACACACACACACACACACACACACACACACACACACACACACACACACACACACACACACACACACACACACACACACACACACACACACACACACACACACACACACACACACACACACACACACACACACACACACACACACACACACACACACACACACACACACACACACACACACACACACACACACACACACACACACACACACACACACACACACACACACGTCTCATGGTCCATCAGACAGGGAACAACACACATGTCTCATGGTCCATCACACAGGGAACAACACACATGTCTCATGGTCCATCAGACAGGGAACAACACACAACACACATGTCTCATGGTCCATCACACAGGGAACAACACACATGTCTCATGGTCCATCAGACAGGGAACAACACACAACACACATGTCTCATGGTCCATCACACAGGGAACAACACACATGTCTCATGGTCCATCAGACAGGGAACAACACACACATGTCTCGTGGTCCATCAGACAGGGAACAACACACATGTCTCATGGTCCATCAGACAGGGAACAACACACACGGAAACACATGTCTGCGACAACAATCTTACGAATCCGCCTTTGGCCGCACCCTGCACGAGCCCAAAGATGGGTTTGCTGGTGCCCAGCAGTGGTCGCCACGAGGGGAAGTGGTGCGTTGTTATGGGACGGTCAGTAGCCCCCACGAGCAGCAGCATCCCCGTCTAAGCTCAGCCTGTACCGCCGCCGTCGCGCTGTGTATGTGTCCTCAGTGTAGCGGAGGAGGCGGTATTCTACCCCCGTATCTACCAATTCAGAGTTAACGGCACGTTATCCGCCGCCGGGCGCAGGCCTGGCAGATAACCAGTCAGCAGCCGGTCCATGACCAGCCAGCAGCCCGTCCATGACCAGCCAGCAGCCCGTCTATGACCAGCCAGCAGCCCGTCCATGACCAGCCCGTCCATGACCAGCCAGCAGCCCGTCCATGACCAGCCAGCAGCCCGTCCATGACCAGCCAGCAGCCCGTCCATGACCAGCCAGCAGCCCGTCCATGACCAGCCAGCAGCCCGTCCATGACCAGCCAGCAGCCCGTCCATGACCAGCCAGCATTCCGTCCATGACCAGCCAGCAGCCCGTCTTTGACCAGCCAGCAGCCCGTCCATGACCAGCCAGCAGCCCGTCTATGACCAGCCAGCAGCCCGTCCATGACCAGCCAGCAGCCCGTCCATGACCAGCCAGCAGCCCGTCCATGACCAGCCAGCAGCCCGTCCATGACCAGCCAGCAGTCCGTCCATGACCAGCCAGCAGCCCGTCTATGACCAGCCAGCAGCCCGTCCATGACCAGCCAGCAGCCCGTCTATGACCAGCCAGCAGCCCGTCCATGACCAGCCAGCAGCCCGTCCATGACCAGCCAGCAGCCCGTCCATGACCAGCCAGCAGCCCGTCCATGACCAGCCAGCAGCCCGTCCATGACCAGCCCGTCCATGACCAGCCAGCAGCCCGTCCATGACCAGCCAGCAGCCCGTCCATGACCGGCCAGCAGCCCGTCCATGACCAGCCAGCAGCCCGTCCATGACCAGCCCGTCCATGACCAGCCAGCAGCCCGTCCATGACCAGCCAGCAGCCCGTCCATGACCAGCCAGCAGTCCGTCCATGACCAGCCAGCAGCCCGTCCATGACCAGCCAGCAGCCCGTCCATGACCAGCCAGTAGCCCGTCCATGACCAGCCCGTCCATGACCAGCCAGCAGCCCGTCCATGATCAGCCCGTCCATGACCAGCCAGCAGCCCGTCCATGACCAGCCAGCAGCCCGTCCATGACCAGCCAGCAGCCCGTCCATAACCAGCCAGCAGTCCGTCCATGACCAGCCAGCAGCCCATCCATAACCAGCCAGCAGCCCGTCCATGACCATCCAGCAGCCCGTCCATGACCAGCCCGTCCATGACCAGCCCGTCCATGACCAGCCAGGAGCCCGTCCATTACCAGCCAGCAGCCCGTCCATGACCAGCCAGCAGCCCGTCCATGACCAGCCAGCAGCCCGTCCATGACCAGCCAGCAGCCCGTCCATGACCAGCCAGCAACCCGTCCATGACCAGCCAGCAGCCCGTCCATGACCAGCCAGCAGCCCGTCCATGACCAGCCAGCAGCCCGTACATGACCAGCCAGCAGCCCGTCCATGACCAGCCAGCAGCCCGTCCATGACCAGCCAGCAGCCCGACCATAACCAGCCCGTTCATGACCAGCCAGCAGCCCGTCCATGACCAGCCAGCAGCCCGTCCATAACCAGCCAGCAGCCCGTCCATGACCATCCAGCAGCCCGTCCATGACCAGCCCGTCCATGACCAGCCAGCAGCCCGTCCATGACCAGCCCGTCCATGCCCAGCCAGCAGCCCGTCCATGACCAGCCAGCAGTCCGTCCATGACCAGCCAGCAGTCCGTCCATGCCCAGCCAGCAGCCCGTCCATGACCAGCCAGCAGTCCGTCCATGACCAGCCAGCAGTCCGTCCATGACCAGCCAGCAGTCCGTCCATGACCAGCCAGCAGTCCGTCCATGACCAGCCCGTCCATGACCAGCCAGCAGTCCGTCCATGACCAGCCCGTCCATGACCAGCCAGCAGCCCGTCCATGACCAGCCAGCAGCCCGTCCATAACCAGCCAGCAGCCCGTCCATGACCAGCCAGCAGCCCGTCCATGACCAGCCAGCAGCCCGTCCATGACCAGCCAGCAGCCCGTCCATGACCAGCCAGCAGCCCGTCCATGACCAGCCAGCAGCCCGTCCATGACCAGCCCGTCCATGACCGGACCAGTTAGGCACGCAATATGACAAAACTTGCGCAATAACGCGTGCAATATACCGTGAAAATGTGAAGCACGGAGGCAATCCTGGTGAGTGAACGACATTTAATGGCTGTGGCTAACTACACATTTTATATTTAACCTTCAAATGTCCATCAAATACAAAACAAATAGACTCCACTTTTAAGCTGTGCAGCAAATGGCACCAAAACCTACATAAATACATTCAATTAAATATTGAAATTCCAGCTCCCGAGTCCCGACAAAACATATTTCCAAAGGAGGGAGACTGGCGGCATTTACCATCATGAACACTGCTATAGGTAACACAAGCTGCACCGTCCACACCGCAGCTACCAAGTAAGCCATTTATTCCCGCCGCTCTGTGAAAAGTTTTGTCGGCGGCGGGATTCGATCTCGCTGCGTACCGTTCTCTGTGAAGTTGAAGAGCGGCGGCAGCTGTCGGCCGCTGGGCAGGCGCGCCTGCGGCTCGCGCAGCTCGCTGAAGAACGGGTGCGAGCAGGCCTGCAGCGGCGAGGAGCGCGTCGTCGGCGTGTACTGCAGAAGATGCGACACCAGGTCGATCGCATCGGGCGGAGTCCACGCCCGAAACAGCTGGGGACGGCACAGGTCACCGGGTCAGTCAGATCACCGGGTCAGGTCATACCGGGTCAGGTCATACCGGGTCAGGTCATACCGGCACAGGTCACCGGGTCAGTCAGATCACCGGGTCAGGTCATACCGGATGAGTCAGATCACCGGGTCAGGCAGCGGGTCAGGTGACCGGGTCTGGGTACCGGGTCAGGTGATACCGGGCCAGGTCACCGGGTCAGGTCACCGGGTCAGGTCACCGGGTCAGGTCATATCGGACCAGGTCACCGGGTCAGATCACCGGGTCAGGTCAACGGGGTCGCTCAGTCGTCAGCGGTGTTAGCTAACCCGTTACAACACGTTAACCGGTGTTAACCCGTTACAACACGGACGTACTGGAGCCTGGGCAATGTCAGTCCAAACAATCACACCAGTATACACCAGTATACACCAGTATACACCAGTATACACCAGTATACACCAGTATACACCAGTATACACCAGTATACACTGGAGCCTGGGCAATGTCAGTCCAAACAATCACACCAGTATACACCAGTATACACTGGAGCCTGGGCAATGTCAGTCCAAACAATCACACCAGTATACACCAGTATACACTGGAGCCTGGGCAATGTCAGTCCAAACAATCACACCAGTATACACCAGTATACACTGGAGCCTGGGCAATGTCAGTCCAAACAATCACACCAGTATACACCAGTATACACTGGAGCCTGGGCAATGTCAGTCCAAACAATCACACCAGTATACACCAGTATACACTGGAGCCTGGGCAATGTCAGTCCAAACAATCACACCAGTATACACCAGTATACACTGGAGCCTGGGCAATGTCAGTCCAAACAATCACACCAGTATACACCAGTATACACCAGTATACACCAGTATACACCAGCATACCCCAGTATACCCCAGTATACCCCAGTATACCCCAGTATACACCAGTATACCCCAGTATACCCCAGTATACCCCAGTATACCCCAATATACCCCAATATACCCCAGTATACCCCAGTATACCCCAGTATACCCCAGTATACACCAGTATACACTGTGTGACATTTACAGGTGAGCGCCGTGTACGCCATTGATTTATACACCGGCTGGCGACATGGGGAGTGGATTTATACACCGGCTGGCGACATGGGGAGTGGATTTATACACCGGCTGGCGACATGGGGAGTGGATTTATACACCGGCTGGCGACATGGGGAGTGGATTTATACACCGGCTGGCGACATGGGGAGTGGATTTATACACCGGCTGGCGACATGGGGAGTGGATTTATACACCGGCTGGCGACATGGGGAGTGGATTTATACACCGGCTGGCGACATGGGGAGTGGATTTATACACCGGCTGGCGACATGGGGAGTGGATTTATACACCGGCTGGCGACATGGGGAGTGGATTTATACACCGGCTGGCGACATGGGGAGTGGATTTATACACCGGCTGGCGACATGGGGAGTGGATTTATACACCGGCTGGCGACATGGGGAGTGGATTTGAGTCACGACGTGCACCGACAATAACAAACAGCGTTACCGTTACAGCAGCAGACAAAGGCCAGCGGCGGCACAGCGGCGGCGGTCGGCGGGTCCACGGCGATGACATCACGGACCATATGCCCCCCTCTCCCGGCGGTCGGTACGGGGGGCGGTCTGCCTCGCCGGGGTGGGAGGGGTGGGAGGGGGGACGCAGCGGGCCGGCCGACACCGCCCTCCAATCAGCACAGCGGCCCAGCAGGACACGGTCATCAGGTCACACCACAGGCCTACAGGACCACACACAGGACCACACACAGGACCGGCGGCGGTGGCGGCGGCTGGCGCGGCGGGCACCGCAGAGCCCGCGCAGAGACCGCGCAGAGACCGCCGTCTGTCCCAGCCCAGCCCAGCCCGACCCAGCCCAACCCAGCCCCCAACCCACAGCCCAGCCAAGCCCAGCCCAGCCCAGCCAAGCCCGACCCCCAACCCAGCCCAGCCAAGCCAGTCCAAGTCCAGCCCAGCCCAGCCCACAGCCCAGTCCAACCCAGCTTAGCCCAGCCAAGCCCAACCCCGCTTAGCCCAGCCAATCCCAGCCCAGCTAAGCCCAGCCCCCAGCCCAGTCCCCAGCCCAACCAACCCCAGCCCCCAACCCAGCCAAGCCAAGCCAAGCCCAAGCCCAAGCCAAGCCAAGCCAAGCCAAGCCCAGCCCAGCCCAGCCCAGCCCAGCCCAGCCCAGCCCAGCCCAGCCCAGCCCAGCCCAGCCCAGTCCAGCCTCCAACCCAGCCCCCAGCCCATCCCAGCCAAGCCCAGTCAAGCCCAGCCCAGCCCAGCCCAGCCAAGCCAAGCCAAGCCAAGCCAAGCCAAGCCAAGTCCAGCCCAGCCCAGCCAAGCCCAACCCCCCGCCCAGCCAAGCCAAGCCCAACCCAGCCCCCAGCCTGCCGCGCCGCCGCCGCGTCACAGATACCGCCGACGCGCCACAGATGCCGTTGACAGGCCAATAAGGGGCGGCGTGCTCCGCCGAGAGAGTCGTCTCCCGCCAATACCACCCCACGCAGAGACGCACACACCATCTGCGTGTGGAGCGACCTCGGCGAGCAAAACACACGGCGCGGCGCCGCCTATCGAGGCGGACACAAACGGGTGCGTTCAACGCAGGGGGACGGGGACGCGTCACGCCACACACATTTTGAATTTTAACATTACGCCTAAGGCGCTGCATGGAAATAATCGACTTGAAAATGCCTTCATTCCCCAAAATTTCGGGGTGGCGTCTCCATTGCACCCCACCCCCTCAGACGAAGCGTGTCGTGTCGTGTCGGGCCGCGGCGCTGATTGATTTTAACAATGCACCGTTCGATTGTCGCCGCCGGTCGCGTGCCGGACAGAAATACCCGGCAAATGGCCGACCTGGCCACTGAAGTCCGGCCCGCGACTGGCCGGACTTCAGTACCGGACAGAAATACCCGACAAATGGCCGACCTGGCCACTGAAGTCCGGCCCGCGACTGGCCGGACTTCAGTACCGGACAGAAATACCCAACAAATGGCCGACCTGGCCACTGAAGTCCGGCACGCGACTGGCCGGACTTCAGTACCGGACAGAAATACCCGACAAATGGCCGACCTGGCCACTGAAGTCCGGCACGCGACTGGCCGGACTTCAGTACCGGACAGAAATACCCGACAAATGGCCGACCTGGCCACTGAAGTCCGGCCCGCGCCTGGCCGGACTTCAGTACCGGACAGAAATACCCGACAAATGGCCGACCTGGCCACTGAAGTCCGGCCCGCGACTGGCCGGACTTCAGTACCGGACAGAAATACCCGACAAATGGCCGACCTGGCCACTGAAGTCCGGCACGCGACTGGCCGGACTTCAGTACCGGACAGAAATACCCGACAAATGGCCGACCTGGCCACTGAAGTCCGGCCCGCGACTGGCCGGACTTCAGTACCGGACAGAAATACCCGACAAATGGCCGACCTGGCCACTGAAGTCCGGCCCGCGACTGGCCGGACTTCAGTACCGGACAGAAATACCCGACAAATGGCCGACCTGGCCACTGAAGTCCGGCCCGCGACTGGCCGGACTTCAGTACCGGACAGAAATACCCGACAAATGGCCGGCCTGGCCAATGAAGTCCGGCCCGCGACTGGCCGGACTTCAGTACCGGACAGAAATACCCGACAAATGGCCGACCTGGCCACTGCAGCAGAGACAACACGGTGTCGGGCGCGGTGTCGTCGCTCCGGGGCGGAGGACACCTAACCACGCTAACCAGACATCGATATGGTGATCAACAGTGACAGCTCTCACAGCGCCGAGCGGCTCCCTGAGCAGTACCGGCTACCCTGAGCGGCTCCCTGAGCAGTACCGGGTACCCTGAGCGGTACCCTGAGCAGTACCGGGTACCCTGAGCGGCTCCCTGAGCAGTACCGGGTACCCTGAGCGGTACCCTGAGCAGTACCGGGTACCCTGAGCGGTACCCTGAGCAGTACCGGGTACCCTGAGCGGTACCCTGAGCGGTACCCTGAGCAGTACCGGGTACCCTGAGCGGTACCCTGAGCAGTACCGGGTACCCTGAGCGGCTCCCTGAGCAGTACCGGGTACCCTGAGCGGTACCCTGAGCAGTACCGGGTACCCTGAGCGGTACCCTGAGCAGTACCGGGTACCCTGAGCGGTACCCTGAGCAGTACCGGGTACCCTGAGCGGTACCCTGAGCGGTACCCTGAGCAGTACCGGGTACCCTGAGCGGCTCCCTGAGCAGTACCGGGTACCCTGAGCGGTACCCTGAGCAGTACCGGGTACCCTGAGCGGTACCCTGAGCAGTACCGGATACCCTGAGCGGCTCCCTGAGCAGTACCGGGTACCCTGAGCGGTACCCTGATCAGTACCGGGTACCCTGAGCGGTACCCTGAGCAGTACCGGGTACCCTGAGCGGTACCCTGAGCGGTACCCTGAGCGGTACCCTGAGCGGTACCCTGAGCGGTACCCTGAGCGGTACCCTGAGCGGTACCCTGAGCGGTACCCTGAGCGGTACCCTGAGCGGTACCCTGAGCGGTACCCTGAGCGGTACCCTGAGCGGTACCCTGAGCGGTACCCTGAGCGGTACCCTGAGCGGTACCCTGAGCGGTACCCTGAGCGGTACCCTGAGCGGTACCCTGAGCGGTACCCTGAGCGGTACCCTGAGCGGTACCCTGAGCGGTACCCTGAGCGGTACCCTGAGCGGTACCCTGAGCGGTACCCTGAGCGGTACCCTGAGCGGTACCCTGAGCAGTACCCTGAGCGGTACCCTGAGCGGTACCCTGAGCGGTACCCTGAGCGGTACCCTGAGCGGTACCCTGAGCGGTACCCTGAGCGGTACCCTGAGCGGTACCCTGAGCGGTACCCTGAGCGGTACCCTGAGCGGTACCCTGAGCGGTACCCTGAGCGGTACCCTGAGCGGTACCCTGAGCGGTACCCTGAGCGGTACCCTGAGCGGTACCCTGAGCGGTACCCTGAGCGGTACCCTGAGCGGTACCCTGAGCGGTACCCTGAGCGGTACCCTGAGCGGTACCCTGAGCGGTACCCTGAGCGGTACCCTGAGCGGTACCCTGAGCGGTACCCTGAGCGGTACCCTGAGCGGTACCCTGAGCGGTACCCTGAGCGGTACCCTGAGCGGCTCCCTGAGCAGTACCGGGTACCCTGAGCGGTACCCTGAGCGGTACCCTGAGCGGTACCCTGAGCGGTACCCTGAGCGGTACCCTGAGCGGTACCCTGAGCGGTACCCTGAGCGGTACCCTGAGCGGTACCGGGTACCCTGAGCGGTACCCTGAGCAGTACCGGGTACCCTGAGCGGCTCCCTGAGCAGTACCGGGTACCCTGAGCGGCTCCCTGAGCAGTACTGGCGACTGCCGGCCGAGTCGTTTGTAGCGGCCAGAGGCGAAACTAACGACGACAATTTGTCACACTATTACCCCTTCTGAGCTCAGGGAAAAGCACTAAAAGTAATCAATTATTGAAAGTTTCCACGTACCGCAAAAGTATGAGGGTTTTCGATAAACAAATGCAACCTGTGTGTTTTTTTTTTTGCTGAGCAATAATTCAGGTGTTAGTAAGCATGTAGCGAATTTTCATCCAATGTTTCATCTCTGTCGTACCGGGCAACGGAGACACGGGGAGGCGGAGACGGCGGAGACAGCGGAGACAGCGGAGACGGCGGAGACGGCGGAGACGACAGTGGCGCCAGGGGCCTGTTTACCGCCACATTCTAAGTTCTCAGCACTGCCAACACAACAATAACGGACGACACTGACACTGGCCGCCGCGCTGGCGTGGCAACAGAGTCGCCACAGCGACGGAGAGCACCCGCTGCCAAAACGGCGGAGGGCAGCGCGTCCCGCCGCGACAGCTAGCCAGCGACCACCACCGCCGCCGACCACCGCCAGGCTGCCCACCACCCGCCGCCGCCCACCGCCCGCCCACCGCCAGGCTGCCTACCGCCCGGGCGCTCCACCACCAGTACTGCGGCACGGTACCACCGCCGCCCCAGCTGACCCGCCGCCGAGCCGCCTGCCGTTCGCCTGCTACCTGCGCTGGGAGCCACGTGACGCCGACACAGGCGATATAACACCACTTGACGCCGACACAGGCGATATAACACCACGTGACGCCGACACAGGCGATATAACACCACGTGACGCCGACACAGGCGATATAACACCACGTGACGCCGACACAGGCGATATAACACCACGTGACGCCGACACACACGATATAACACCACGTGACGCCGACACAGGCGATATAACACCACGTGACGCCGACACAGGCGATATAACACCACGTGACGCCGACACAGGCGATATAACACCACGTGACGCCGACACAGGCGATATAACACCACGTGACGCCGACACAGGCGATATAACACCACGTGACGCCGACACAGGCGATATAACACCACGTGACGCCGACACAGGCGATACAACACCACGTGACGCCGACACAGGCGATATAACACCACGTGACGCCGACACAGGCGATATAACACCACGTGACGCCGACACAGGCGATATAACACCACGTGACGCCGACACAGGCGATATAACACCACGTGACGCCGACACAGACGATATAACACCACGTGACGCCGACACAGGCGATATAACACCACGTGACGCCGACACAGACGATATAACACCACGTGACGCCGACACAGACGATATAACACCACGTGACGCCGACACAGACGATATAACACCACGTGACGCCGACACAGACGATATAACACCACGTGACGCCGACACAGACGATATAACACCACGTGACGCCGACACAGACGATATAACAGAGCTGCCCTCCGACAGCTGTCACCTGGCTGTCTGTCTGTCCAGTTCTCTATATCACCGCGTCCGGCGTTGGCGATGGTATATTGATCCGAGGCCTACTTACAGCGACACGCTTCATGGCGCTGGCGTTACCACAGAGTAGTTACCACTGCTGCTGTGTGCCGGCGTCTGACCAGTCATCAGCACGGACACTGTGCTATCATCAGCACGGACACTGAGCTATCATCAGCACGGACACTGAGCTATCATCAGCACGGACACTGTGCTATCATCAGCACGGACACTGTGCTATCATCAGCACGGACACTGAGCTATCATCAGCACGGACACTGAGCTATCATCAGCACGGACACTGAGCTATCATCAGCACGGACACTGAGCTATCATCAGCACGGACACTGAGCTATCATCAGCACGGACACTGAGCTATCATCAGCACGGACACTGAGCTATCATCAGCACGGACACTGTGCTATCATCAGCACGGACACTGAGCTATCATCAGCACGGACACTGTGCTATCATCAGTTACCTTATCCACGATCGGAGCTTCCCGACCGAACTAGCTGCCCCTTCCCCAGTCCCCGTGAGCGCCCTCTGTCCCGCCCTCTGTCCCGCCCCTGTCACCCTGCCCCGCCCCTGTCACCCTGTCCCGCCCGTCACTCTGTCCCGCCCCTGTCACCTTGTCCCGCCCCTGTAACCCTGTCCCACCCCTGTAACCCTGTCCCGCCCCAGTCCCCTGAACGCCCCTGTCCCGCCCCTGTCACCCTGTCCCGCCCCTGTCACCCTGTCCCGCCCCAGTCCCCCTGAACGCCCTCTGACCCGCCCCTGTCACCCTGTCCCGCCCCTGTCACCCTGCCCCGCCCCTGTCACCTTGCCTCGCCCCTGTAACCCTGTCCCGCCCCTGTCACCCTGTCCCGCCCCTGTCACCCTGTCTCGCCCCAGTCCCCCTGAACGCCCTCTGACCCGCCCCTGTCACCCTGTCCCACCCCTGTAACCCTGTCCCGCCCCAGTCCCCCTGAACGCCTCTGTCACCCTGTCCCGTCCCTGTCACCCCCAGTCCCCTGAACGCCCTCTGACCAGCCCGTCACCCTGTCCCGCCCCTGTAACCCTGTCCCACCCCTGTAACCCTGTCCCGACCCTGAGCCACCGCCGCCCCTGCCCCAGGAGCCCGAGCCGCCCAGTGCCCAGCACCGCTCCTGCCTCTGCAGCGGCCGAGCCGTGACGCTCCCCGGCCGTGACGCTCCAATTGTCGCTAACGGACGCCAAGGCCGCCGCCGTCGCCGGCTGCCTGTGTTGGTGGCCGCTGCCGTCGCCAGCTCGCTGTCCTCCCGCCAGTGACTCA
>JAXIVJ010000958.1:22500-60000 GCA_036785665.1 Chirona hameri | reverse complement strand
TCGGCGACATTCGGCGACATTCAGCCAGTCCAGTTCAAACTAAGCAGTGCATCTCTCAACAGTGTGGCTAATGACGTCACCTAGCGGCGCACTGAGAGCCAATGAAAACCCTCTGAAAGGCGGCGCCACCCGGGCCAGGACGGCACCCGACCCCATTCCGCCGCCAGTCGGAACGGGTCGGGACGGGTTGGATTGGGACGGGACGGGACGGGACGGGACGGGACGGGACGGGATGGGACGGGATGGGACGGGACGGGACGGGACGGGACGGGACGGGACGGGACGGGACGGGACGGGACGGGATGGATGGGATGGGACGGGATGGGACGGGATGGGACGGGACGGGACGGGACGGGACGGGACGGGATGGGACGTGATGGGACGGGACGGGACGGGACGGGACGCGATGGGACGGGCCGTGCTGGGTCGACCCCGACAGAGCGGGACGGCTGAGCGGCGATCACAGCGCGCCATTGCCGCCACATCAGCGCCGGACGTGCCGGCCATTGTCACAGGCCAGACGGGCGGACGTGACGTGGCGTGACGTGACGGCCAGACAAACGGACGGACGTGACGGTCGCTGCCGGCGCGGTGGGCTGGCTGGGACTGGCCCCGGCCCCAGCCCGCTGCTCATATCAGGGTACAGGCACCAGCAGCCAGCTCACGGCCCCGGCCCCGGCCCGCTGCTCATATCAGGGTACAGGCACCAGCAGCCAGCTCACGGCCCCGGCCCCGGCCCGCTGCTCATATCAGGGCACAGGCACCAGCAGCCAGCTCACGGCCCATTCAAACGGAATCACATCAAACTGAATCACAACAGGGCACAGAACGCAGCAGAGCGCCTACACTCCACCCACACCTTCTCATCCTCTTATCTCATCTCTCATCATCGGTCCCACCCCCCATCCTCCCCTCCCCGATCAACACTGACCGATGCTGGTGGTGTAGTCGGTCCTCCGATCATCGGTCCTACCCCCATCCTCCCCTCCCCGATCACCACTGACCGATGCTGGTGGTGTAGTCGGTCCTGGTGGTGTAGTCGGACCTCCTATCACCGGTCCTACCCCCCATTCTCCCCTCCCCCGATCACCACTGACCGATGCTGGTGGTGTAGTCGGTAGCGCCGAAGATCAGCTCCGGCGCCCGGTAATAGCGCGAGCAGATGTACGAGACGTTGGGCTCCCCAGCCACCAGCACCTTGGCGCTGCCGAAGTCGATCAGCTTGAGCACGCCAGACTCTGGGTCGAGCAGCAGGTTCTGCGGCTTGATGTCCCGGTGACAGATACCCAGCGAGTGGATGTAGGCCAGCGAACGGAACAGCTGGTACATGTACAGCTGCGGGCGGCACAGACAGACGACAGTCAGACGGGGGGGGGGGGGGGGGGTAGGTGGTGACGGACGTGTCACGATAATGAGGGGTTGTGACGGGGCTGAAAAACGGAGGCTCTTATGGACTGTGGACTGAAACGGAGGCTCTTGTGGACTGTGGACTGAAACGGAGGCTCTTGTGGACTGTGGACTGAAACGGAGGCTCTTGTGGACTGTGGACTGAAACGGAGGCTCTTGTGGACTGTGGACTGAAACGGAGGCTCTTGTGGACTGTGGACTGAAACGGAGGCTCTTGTGGACTGTGGACTGAAACGGAGGCTCTTGTGGACTGTGGACTGAAACAGAGGCTCTTGTGGACTGTGGACTGAAACGGAGGCTCTTGTGGACTGTGGACTGAAACGGAGGCTCTTGTGGACTGTGGACTGAAACGGAGGCTCTTGTGGACTGTGGACTGAAACGGAGGCTCTTGTGGACTGTGGACTGAAACGGAGGCTCTTGTGGACTGTGGACTGAAACGGAGGCCAGGTCCCTTGTGGATAGTAAGCATATATTACATTATTTTGGGTCAGTAGGTTCAGAAGACATTGGCTCAAACCGTCTGAAATTCAGTAAAATTATTGATGCTTTACGTCCCACCGCTGTTTATTTATTAACATTTGGCAACGACGTGTCATTTTCAGCTGTTTATTTATTAACATTTGGCAACGACGTGTCATTTTCAGCTGTTTATTTATTAACATTTGGGAACGACGTGTCATTTTCAGCTGTTTATTTATTAACATTTGGCAACGACGTGTCATTTTCAGCTCTTTATTTATTAACATTTGGCAACGACGTGTCATTTTCAGCTCTTTATTTATTAACATTTGGCAACGACGTGTCATTTTCAGCTGTTTATTTATTAACATTTGGGAACGACGTGTCATTTTCAGCTGTTTATTTATTAACATTTGGGAACGACGTGTCATTTTCAGCTCTTTATTTATTAACATTTGGCAACGACGTGTCATTTTCAGCTGTTTATTTATTAACATTTGGGAACGACGTGTCATTTTCAGCTGTTTATTTATTAACATTTGGGAACGACGTGTCATTTTCAGCTCTTTATTTATTAACATTTGGCAACGACGTGTCATTTTCAGCTGTTTATTTATTAACATTTGGCAACGACGTGTCATTTTCAGCTTGGGTATGTCCATGTCTATGTAATTTACCCACGACGGAGGCGGCACATTAGCTAACATGTTTACACATTTAATTATTCCATATACGAAGACCAGTTTTCCACACATTATCCCAACTAAGTCGATTTCAGAGCGTATTCTCCCAACTCGCCGTTAGCGCTACTCGGTGGGGTGTTATTCCACATTCCGGCGTCACTGCTGCCCGTATCACCGTATCACTTCTGATTTACTTTCATATTTTGTTTAATTTATGTTTAATAAACTTGGTGATGATGATGATGATGATCACCGTATCACCGTATCACCGTATCACCGTATCACCGTATCACCGTATCACCGTATCACCGATCACCGTATCACCGTATCACCGTATCACCGTATCACCGTATCACCGTATCACCGATCACCGTATCACCGTATCACCGTATCACCGTATCACCGTATCACCGTATCACCGTATCACCGTATCACCGTATCACCGTATCACCGTATCACCGTATCACCGTATCACCGATCACCGTATCACCGTATCACCGTATCACCGTATCACCGTATCACCGTATCACCGTATCACCGTATCACCGTATCACCGTATCACCGTATCACCGTATCACCGTATCACCGTATCACCGTATCACCGTATCACCGTATCACCGTATCACCGTATCACCGTATCACCGTATCACCGTATCACCGTATCACCGTATCACCGTATCACCGTATCACCGTATCACCGTATCACCGTATCACCGTATCACCGTATCACCGTATCACCGTATCACCGTATCACCGTATCACCGTATCACCGTATCACCGTATCACCGTATCACCGTATCACCGTATCACCGTATCACCGTATGCCACCGGTAAACAGGTCCAGTAACCGCCGCGTGTCGCCATTTCACACCACCGCCGGCCACCGGGGTGACATTTGGGCAGGATCCTAGGATTGCTTTGGAGCTGGGGTGCGGAGTGGAAAATTCTGACTAAAAATAAGTATAAAGAGTGCAAAATTCAACCAAAAAGCATATGTACCAGGCTTTATCACCCAATTACCTGCTCACCAAAATTAGTTATTACCTATGCCAATTCTTGCCTGTCTTTCCATCCACAGGCTGTCCCTATAATTACATCCATAAATCAGTATCAGGTTTCCAATTATCCAATACATTTTAAAATAAGGAGTGGAAAATTCACAGTAAAACTCAGGAAAAAGAGTGGAAAAATAGTATCCATAGGGTGTCATTTTCCACCCAAATTTCCCAATGCTAGGACACTGCATTTTTGTTGTCTCGGGTATTGAGAGGCGAGACTCAGGGGCGGCCCCAGGGTCAGGGGGCGGCCCCAAGGTCAGGGGGCGGCCCCAAGGTCAGGGGGCGGCCCCAAGGTCAGGGGGCGGCCCCAAGGTCAGGGGGCGGCCCCAGGGTCAGGGGCGGCCCCAAGGTCAGGGGCGGCTCCAAGGTCAGGGGCGGCCCCAAGGTCAGGGGGCGGCCCCAAGGTCAGGGGCGGCCCCAAGGTCAGGGGGCGGCCCCAGAGTCAGGGGCGGCCCCAGGGTCAGGGGGCGGCCCCAAGGTCAGGGGCCGCCCCAAGGTCAGGGGGCGGCCCCAAGGTCAGGGGCGGCCCCAAGATCAGGGGGCGGCCCCAAGGTCAGGGGCGGCCACAAGGTCAGGGGGCGGCCCCAAGGTCAGGGGCGGCCACAAGGTCAGGGGCCGCCCCAAGATCAGGGGGCGGCCCCAAAGTCAGGGGGCGGCCCCAAGGTCAGAGGCGGCCCCAAGGTCAGAGGCGGCCCCAAGGTCAGAGGCGGCCCCAAGGTCAGAGGCGGCCCCAAGGTCAGGAGGCGGCCCCAAGGTCAGGAGGCGGCCCCAAGGTCAGGGGGCGGCCCCAAGGTCAGAGGCGGCCCAAGGTCATGGGGCGGCCCCAAGGTCAGAGGCGGCCCCAAGGTCAGGGGGCGGCCCCAAGGTCAGAGGCGGCCCCAAGGTCAGGGGCCGCCCCAGGGTCAGAGGCGGTCCCAAGGTCAGAGGCGGCCCCAAGGTCAGGGGGCGGCCCCAAGGTCAGAGGCGGCCCCAAGGTCAGGGGGCGGCTCCAAGGTCAGAGGCGGCCCCAAGGTCAGAGGCGGCCCCAAGGTCAGGGGGCGGCCCCAAGGTCAGAGGCGGCCCCAAGGTCAGGGGCCGCCCCAGGGTCAGAGGCGGCCCCAAGGTCAGAGGCGGCCCCAAGGTCAGAGGCGGCCCCAAGGTCAGAGGCGGCCCCAAGGTCAGAGGCGGCCCCAAAGTCAGGGGCCGCCCGGAATGCACACGCTCTGTCTGACGTCATAGGCAGGCCCTGAGCATTTTCTCCTGATCTGATTAGATAAGGCTTTACGGCCAGATAGGGCCACATCGCGGCAGTGACGGCCGATTGTATTTTAGGATGTCCAGGGCCCCGGAGCGTCAGGGCCCCTCTTAGGACCGAGGACCCCTTCGCCAGCTGGACTGAGGGCCCCTCAAACCTCATACTGATGACCGAGGA
This sequence comes from Chirona hameri, assembly GCA_036785665.1. Classification (NCBI taxonomy): domain Eukaryota; kingdom Metazoa; phylum Arthropoda; class Thecostraca; order Balanomorpha; family Balanidae; genus Chirona; species Chirona hameri. The sequence continues at coordinate 54,982 of JAXIVJ010000958.1, read as the reverse complement.
CTCTCTCAGGACGACCGACCAAGAACCCCTCAGGCTAATCGAGGGCATATTCAAGGCCCTCATCCCCTCTTCCGCCGCCCCTGCCTCGTGGTCCCGGTACGCCCCCCCCCCCCCCCCCCCCGGCCGGCAGAGGACACTCGCAGTGGAGGATACTGTCCTCCGATCGCACACAGGCCCAGACACGGACGGATGAGTACCCACTACCCACAACTACACCACGCACAGATACAGATACAGTATGTGTGCGCTGAGCAAACACTCCCGGCGCTCTGCCAGCGGCGCTCTGTCAAATGCCGCCGCATTGTTCTCCAAAGAACAATGCATTTCTCATCGCTCTACCCACTAACGCACGTAAAAACGGCATCAGTGGTCATGACCTGATTCGGTTCCTACCCGAGCGACACGGTAATGGCCAGTGTATTATCTCTGGCATTCAGTGATCGGTCCCGCCACGAGAGCAGTACAATCAGACTGCACCGCCCCCGCCCCGACGGCGGCGGTGGCGGCGGCAGGGGGGGGGGGACTTCCGACCCTCCCCGCCCCTCCCCCACAGAGCCCGGCCGGCGGGGTGACGACAGACGTACGTCCGGTCAGCGGACACAGCCGGCCCCGCTCAGCGGTCAGCGGTCAGCGGACACAGCCGGCCCCGCTCAGCGGACAGCGGACACAGCCGGCCCCGCTCAGCGGACACAGCGGTCAGCGGACACATCCGGCCCCGCTCAGCGGACAGCGGTCAGCGGACGCAGCCGGCCCCGCTCAGCGGACAGCGGTCAGCGGACACAGCCGGCCCCGCTCAGCGGACACAGCGGTCAGCGGACACAGCCGGCCCCGCTCAGCGGACAGCGGTCACAGCCGGCCCCGCTCAGCGGTCAGCGGACACAGCCGGCCCCGCTCAGCGGACAGCGGTCAGCGGACACAGCCTGCCCCGCTCAGCGGTCAGCGGACACAGCCTGCCCCGCTCAGCGGACAGCGGACACAGCCGGCCCCGCTCAGCGGTCAGCGGACACAACCGGCCCCGCTCAGCGGACAGCGGTCAGCGGACACAACCGGCCCGCTCAGCGGACAGCGGTCAGCGGATGCAGCCGGCCCGCTCAGCGGACAGCGGTCAGCGGACACAGCCGGCCCCGCTCAGCGGTCAGTGGACACAGCCGGCCCGCTCAGCGGACAGCGGAAAGCGGTCAGCGGACACAGCCGGCCCCGCTCCGCACCATCCTACAATCGGTCTGTTCCCGTGGCACCTCCAACTACCTCCAACTGCCTCTAACCTCCTCTAAGTTCCTCCGGTCGTTCTCGTGGCTGCTCCAAGTTGCTCCAAGCTCATCCAACTTCGCCCGAAACCTCCTCTAAACTCTCCAACTTGCTCCCGAAATCGAGGACAACCGGAGGATATTGGAGGAGACGTTTATGGCTCGGCTGACACATTTGTTAATGTCAACAGATACCCAACCTTGGACGCAAACAGCTGATACTTCCTCTAAACGCCTCCGATCGTTCCCGTGGCGGCTCCCACACGGCTGCTCTGGGCTGCTCCAAGTTGCTCTAAACTCCTCCCGGGAGGCGCCACTGGAACAGACCCAATGATCACACCAGCACCCAGTTCCGCAGTAACCTATGGGCCTGTTCTAGTGGCGCCTCTAACCTCCTCTAACCTCCTCCAAGTAGCTCCAACTTGCAACTGTCTGTGTATTAGGATAGGACTGTTGCAAGTTGGAGCAACTTGGAGGAGGTTAGAGGCGCCACTGAAACAGGCCCTATCTCAGAACCGCCACACCACAGTGACCACCATGCCCCAATCTCGCCATCACAGCCAGCGGTCACTCCGCCGCGCCACAGTGACCACCAGGCCCCAATCTCACCATCACAGCCAGCGGTCACTCCGCCACACCACAGTGACCACCAGGCCCCAATCTCGCCATCACAGCCAGCGGTCACTCCGCCGCGCCACAGTGACCACCAGGCCCCAATCTCGCCATCACAGCCAGCGGTCACTCCGCCGCGCCACAGTGACCACCAGGCCCCAATCTCGCCATCACAGCCAGCGGTCACTCCGCCGCGCCACAGTGACCACCAGGCCCCAATCTCGCCATCACAGCCAGCGGTCACTCCGCCGCGTCACAGTGACCACCAGGCCCCAATCTCACCATCACAGCCAGCGGTCACTCCGCCACACCACAGTGACCACCAGGCCCCAATCTCACCATCACAGCCAGCGGTCACTCCGCCGCGCCACACCACAGTGACCACCAGGCCCCAATCTCGCCATCACAGCCAGCGGTCACTCCGCCGCGTTACAGTGACCACCAGGCCCCAATCTCGCCATCACAGCCAGCGGTCACTCCGCCGCGTTACAGTGACCACCAGGCCCCAATCTCGCCATCACAGCCAGCGGTCACTCCGCCGCGTTACAGTGACCACCAGGCCTCAATCTCGCCATCACAGCCAGAGGTCACTCCGCCACACCAGTGACCACCAGGCCCCAATCTCGCCATCACAGCCAGCGGTCACTCCGCCACACCACAGTGACCACCAGGCTCCAATCTCGCCATCACAGCCAGCGGTCACTCCGCCACACCACAGTGACCACCAGGCCCCAATCTCACCATCACAGCCAGCGGTCACTCCGCCACACCAGTGACTACCAGGCCCCAATCTCGCCATCACAGCCAGAGGTCACTCCGCCGCGTTAAAGTGACCACCAGGTCCCAATCTCACCATCACAGCCAGCGGTCACTCCGCCACACCACAGTGACCACCAGGCCCCAATCTCACCATCACAGCCAGCGGTCACTCCGCACCAAACACCCTATCCCTCCCATCACAGCGATCACACCAACGCTTAGTTCCGCAGCACATCATGGGAACCCACAGCCACGACACCGCTGGATGGAGAGGACAGGAGACACTACCGGGGTCCCAGCCACCGACACCGCTGGACGGAGAGGACAGGAGACACTACCGGGGTCCCAGCCACCGACACCGCTGGACGGAGAGGACAGGACACTGGATGGAGAGGACAGGAGACACTACCGGGGTCCCAGCCACCGACACCGCTGGACGGAGAGGACAGGAGACACTACCGGGGTCCCAGCCACCGACACCGCTGGACGGAGAGGACAGGAGACACTACCGGGGTCACAGCCACCGACACCGCTGGACGGAGAGGACAGGACACTGGACGGAGAGGACAGGAGACACTACCGGGGTCCCAGCCACCGACACCGCGGGATGGAGAGGACAGGAGACACTACCGGGGTCACAGCCACCGACACCGCTGGACGGAGAGGACAGGAGACACTACCGGGGTCCCAGCCACCGACACCGCTGGACGGAGAGGACAGGACACTGGACGGAGAGGACAGGAGACACTACCGGGGTCCCAGCCACCGACACCGCGGGATGGAGAGGACAGGAGACACTACCGGGGTCACAGCCACCGACACCGCTGGACGGAGAGGACAGGAGACACTACCGGGGTCACAGCCACCGACACCGCTGGATGGAGAGGACAGGAGACACTACCGGGGTCACAGCCACCGACACCGCTGGACGGAGAGGACAGGAGACACTACCGGGGTCACAGCCACCGACACCGCTGGATGGAGAGGACAGGAGACACTACCGGGGTCACAGCCACCGACACCGCTGGACGGAGATGACAGGAGACACTACCGGGGTCCCAGCCACCGACACCGCTGGATGGAGAGGACAGGAGACACTACCGGGGTCCCAGCCACCGACACCGCTGGACGGAGAGGACAGGACACTGGACGGAGAGGACAGGAGACACTACCGGGGTCCCAGCCACCGACACCGCTGGATGGAGAGGACAGGAGACACTACCGGGGTCACAGCCACCGACACCGCTGGACGGAGATGACAGGAGACACTACCGGGGTCCCAGCCACCGACACCGCTGGATGGAGAGGACAGGAGACACTACCGGGGTCACAGCCATCGACACCGCTGGACGGAGATGACAGGAGACACTACCGGGGTCCCAGCCACCGACACCGCTGGATGGAGGGGACAGGAGACACTACCGGGGTCCCAGCCACCGACACCGCTGGACGGAGAGGACAGGACACTGGACGGAGAGGACAGGAGACACTACCGGGGTCCCAGCCACCGACACCGCTGGACGGAGAGGACAGGACACTGGACGGAGAGGACAGGAGACACTACCGGGGTCCCAGCCACCGACACCGCTGGACGGAGAGGACAGGACACTGGACGGAGAGGACAGGAGACACTACCGGGGTCCCAGCCACCGACACCGCTGGACGGAGAGGACAGGAGACACTACCGGGGTCCCAGCCACCGACACCGCTGGACGGAGAGGACAGGAGACACTACCGGGGTCACAGCCACCGACACTACTGGAGACGTGACCGGTACTCAGCGGTAACCCTGACGACCCACACAGCTCTCCAGGATACGCAGCGTTGCCGGAGCTGTGAAAGCTCTAGAGATGTGGCCGGTGTAGCTTTCGACGCATAAACACGTCTGTGCGCTCTTTTCACAACAGGAATTCCACAATTGTCGCAGTCACGGGACGGTTTTGTTGTCGCAGTCACGGGACGGTTTTTTGTTGTCGCAGTCACGGGACGGTTTTTTGTTGTCGCAGTCACGGGACGGGTTTTTATTGTCGCAGTCACGGGACGGTTTTGTTGTTGTTTCTCCCTGATGATCGGTGGCGGCAGCAGACTGCCCCCGCCGCGCCGGTGACACGGACTGACCTGACATACACTGACCCCGCCGCGCCGGTGACACGGACTGACCTGACATACACTGACCCCGCCGCGCCGGTGACACGGACTGACCTGACATACACTGACCCCGCCGCGCCGGTGACACGGACTGACCTGACATACACTGACCCCGCCGCGCCGGTGACACGGACTGACCTGACATACACTGACCCCGCCGCGCCGGTGACACGGACTGACCTGACATACACTGACCCCGCCGCGCCGGTGACACGGACTGACCTGACATACACTGACCCCGCCGCGCCGGTGACACGGACTGACCTGACATACACTGACCCCGCCGCGCCGGTGACACGGACTGACCTGACATACACTGACCCCGCCGCGCCGGTGACACGGACTGACCTGACATACACTGACCCCGCCGCGCCGGTGACACGGACTGACCTGACATACACTGACCCCGCCGCGCCGGTGACACGGACTGACCTGACATACACTGACCCCGCCGCGCCGGTGACACGGACTGACCTGACATACACTGACCCCGCCGCGCCGGTGACACGGACTGACCTGACATAGACTGACCCCGCCGCGCCGGTGACACGGACTGACCTGACATACACTGACCCCGCCGCGCCGGTGACACGGACTGACCTGACATACACTGAACCCGCCGCGCCGGTGACACGGACTGACCTGACATACACTGACCCCGCCGCGCCGGTGATACGGACTGACCTGACACACACTGACCCCGCCGGAAGCAGAGGGGAGCCCCGCAATGGGCCATTTATAGCCGCGGGTCAAATATTTACCGAGCTATACGAGGCGGCCGTGGGGCCATACACGGGCGGCCGCCCCACCCCTACCCGCCGGGCGGGGCTGACCGATCACACCCTGAGTCCTGACCAAACCAAACCAGACCCAACCCCAGACTAAACCAGACTACACCGCAGACCAGACCAAACCCCACCCCACCAAACCCTGACCAGACCCCAGACCAGACCTCAGGCCAGACCTCAGACCAGACCTCAGACCAGACCTCAGACCAGACCTCAGACCAGACCTCAGACCAGACCCCAGACCAGACCCCAGACCAGACCCCAGACCAGACCCCAGACCAGACCCCAGACCAGACCTCAGACCAGACCTCAGACCAGACCTCAGACCATACCCCAGACCAGACCCCAGACCAGACCCCAGACCAGACCCCAGACCAGACCCCAGACCAGACCCCAGACCAGACCCAGACCAGACCTCAGACCAGACCCCAGACCCCAGATCAGACCCCAGACCAGACCTGACCCCAGACCAGACCCCAGACCTGACCCCAGACCAGACCCCAGACCAGACCCCAGACCAGCCTATTACGCCTGTCATCATATGCCGAACGTGGACAGCCCCCCCCCCCCCCCCCCCCTCACCCCGGGGGCGGGTGTGGCCGCGCCCCATGGTGACCCACACGGCGGCCGCCAGCGGTGCATTAGTGCAATGTGTGTAGTGACCAGTATATGACCCCCGACACACCAGCGCACTGCTGTGCTCCGTGCTGGAATGAATAACGCTGGATACACGCAGTGTCGGAGGACACGCGTTCCCCGTGTCTGTAATGGCGCACTGCTGTGCTCCGTGCTGGAATGAATAACGCTGGATACACGCAGTGTCGGAGGACACGCGTTCCCCGTGTCTGTAATGGCGCACTGCTGTGCTCCGTGCTGGAATGAATAACGCTGGATACACGCAGTGTCGGAGGACACGCGTTCCCCGTGTCTGTAATGGCGCACTGCTGTGCTCCGTGCTGGAATGAATAACGCTGGATACACGCAGTGTCGGAGGACACGCGTTCCCCGTGTCTGTAATGGCGCACTGCTGTGCTCCGTGCTGGAATGAATAACGCTGGATACACGCAGTGTCGGAGGACACGCGTTCCCCGTGTCTGTAATGGCGCACTGCTGTGCTCCGTGCTGGAATGAATAACGCTGGATACACGCAGTGTCGGAGGACACGCGTTCCCCGTGTCTGTAATGGCGCACTGCTGTGCTCCGTGCTGGAATGAATACACGCAGTGTCGGAGGACACGCGTTCCCCGTGTCTGTAATGGCGCACTGCTGTGCTCCGTGCTGGAATGAATAACGCTGGATACACGCAGTGTCGGAGGACACGCGTTCCCCGTGTCTGTAATGGCGCACTGCTGTGCTCCGTGCTGGAATGAATAACGCTGGATACACGCAGTGTCGGAGGACACGCGTTCCCCGTGTCTGTAATGGCGCTCCCCGGCCGATGAAGGGAAGGCGATGAGCCCATATACATGGCATATGGCCGGAATAGGCGTCCTTGGAGGCTCTGACATGTTCTATCAGTGGCCAGTGTTACTCTATCTATTCCTCTGTACTTCTATCAGTGGCCAGTGTTACTCTATCTGTTCCTCTGTACTCCTATCGGTGGCCGGGGTTACTCTATCTGTTCCTCTGTACTCCTATCGGTGGCCGGGGTTACTCTATCTGTTCCTCTGTACTCCTATCGGTGGCCGGGGTTACTCTATCTGTTCCTCTGTACTCGTGGCCAGTGTTACTCTATCTATTCCTCTACCAAGTAACCCCGGCCACTCCTACCAGTGGCCGGGGTTACTTGGTTTCTTACTATTCGCTCCATGGACAGTGGTCAGTGGTAAATGTACAGTGGTCAGTGGTTAATGTACAGTGGTCAGTGGTTAATGGACAGTGGTCAGTGGTTAATGGACAGTGGTCAGTGGTTAATGGACAGTGGTCAGTAGTTAATGGACAGTGGTCAGTGGTTAATGGACAGTGGTCAGTGGTTAATGGACAGGGGTCGCGAGTGACGTCAGCTTCCGACGACGGCGGTCTCATCAGCTATCGTGACATACCCGGCGCGCGGGGCCCTCAGTCCGCGGCAGGCCCAGCTCTCAGCCCGGCGTCTCAGCTCAGGAGCACCCCGACACCCCGCGCGGCACCCCACGGGTCCGCCAGCTGTGTATCCATACAGAGCCGCTCTGAGGCCACACCACGGCACCCCGCCATCCAGAAACAGACCAGGAGACCAGGATAGATTAGCCAGAAACGGACCCGCTCGGTCGGTTTCGATCGGAACGTGAAACATTTACGGCTCGGTTCGTCTTAACGCAGCTTCTCTGAGTGAGACATGGTCCGGTGTCCGGTCTGCCGGCGCCGCCGCGTCTGACGTGGGAAGACGGGATACTCGGCAGCGGAGCCAGCCGACACGCCGCCAGCCGATGGACACATCTCCCTGACGCATGTGAGCTGTGACCTTCCTCCCTGGGAACATCAAGGACCGCCAGAACTATCTGAATGGATACAAAGTCGGCGACCGAACACCTCGCACCGCGCCATTGGCTGTCACTCATGTGACTGACTGATCAAACCAAACGTCCCCTTCTGAGACCTCGCACCGCGCCATTGGCTGACACTCATGTGACTGACTGATCAAACCAAACGTCCCCTTCTGAGACCTCGCACCGCGCCATTGGCTGACACTCATGCGACTGACTGATCAAACCAAACGTCCCCTTCTGAGACCTCGCACCGCGCCATTGGCTGACACTCATGTGACTGACTGATCAAACCAAACGTCCCCTTCTGAGACCTGGCACCGCGCCATTGGCTGTCACTCATGTGACTGACTGATCAAACCAAACGTCCCCTTCTGTCCATTCAGCTGGGTACCCGGTGTGAACACTGTTCACCCCGTCACTGGAGTCGGCACCAGCGTACTCTGTGGTACCCAGTCGGTACCCGGTGGTACCCAGTCGGTACCCGGTGTGAACACTGTTCACCCCGTCACTGGAGTCGGCACCAGCGTACCCTGTGGTACCCAGTCGGTACCCAGTGGTACCCAGTCGGTACCCGGTGTGAACACTGTTCACCCCGTCACTGGAGTCGGCACCAGCGTACTCTGTGGTACCCAGTCGGTACCCGGTGTGAACACTGTTCACCCCGTCACTGGAGTCGGCACCAGCGTACCCTGTGGTACCCAGTCGGTACCCGGTGTGAACACTGTTCACCCCGTCACTGGAGTCGGCACCAGCGTACTCTGTGGTACCCAGTCGGTACCCGGTGGTACCCAGTCGGTACCCGGTGTGAACACTGTTCACCCCGTCACTGGAGTCGGCACCAGCGTACCCTGTGGTACCCAGCCGGTACCCGGTGGTACCCAGTCGGTACCCGGTGTGAACACTGTTCACCCCGTCACTGGAGTCGGCACCAGGGTACTCTGTGGTACCCAGTCGGTACCCGGTGTGAACACTGTCCACCCCGTCACTGGAGTCGGCACCAGCGTACTCTGTGGTACCCAGTCGGTACCCGGTGTGAACACTGTCCACCCCGTCACTGGAGTCGGCACCAGCGTACTCTGTGGTACCCAGTCGGTACCCGGTGTGAACACTGTCCACCCCGTCACTGGAGTCGGCACCAGCGTACTCTGTGGTACCCAGTCGGTACCCGGTGTGAACACTGTCCACCCCGTCACTGGAGTCGGCACCAGCGTACTCTGTGGTACCCAGTCGGTACCCGGTGTGAACACTATCCACCCCGTCACTGGAGTCGGCACCAGCGTACCCTGTGGTACCCAGCCGGTACCCGGTGGTACCCAGTCGGTACCCGGTGTGAACACTGTCTCACCCCGTCACTGGAGTCGGCACCAGCGTACTCTGTGGTACCCAGTCGGTACCCGGTGTGAACACTGTCCACCCCGTCACTGGAGTCGGCACCAGCGTACCATGTGGTACCCAGCCGGTACCCGGTGGTACCCAGTCGGTACCCGGTGTGAACACTGTCCACCCCGTCACTGGAGTCGGCACCAGCGTACCCTGTGGTACCCAGCCGGTACCCGGTGGTACCCAGTCGGTACCCGGTGTGAACACTGTCCACCCCGTCACTGGAGTCGGCACCAGCGTACTCTGTGGTACCCAGTCGGTACCCGGTGTGAACACTGTTCACCCCGTCACTGGAGTCGGCACCAGCGTACCCTGTGGTACCCAGTCGGTACCCGGTGTGAACACTGTTCACCCCGTCACTGGAGTCGGCACCAGCGTACTCTGTGGTACCCAGTCGGTACCCGGTGTGAACACTGTCCACCCCGTCACTGGAGTCGGAACCAGCGTACCCTGTGGTACCCAGTCGGTACCCGGTGGTACCCAGTCGGTACCCGGTGGTACCCAGTCGGTACCCGGTGGTACCCAGTGTGAACACTGTCCACCCCGTCACTGGAGTCGGCACCAGCGTACCCTGTGGCACCCAGCCGGTACCCAGTGGTACCCAGTCGGTACCCGGTGTGAACACTGTCCACCCCGTCACTGGAGTCGGCACCAGCGTACTCTGTGGTACCCAGTCGGTACCCGGTGGTACCCAGTCGGTACCCGGTGTGAACACTGTTCACCCCGTCACTGGAGTCGGCACCAGCGTACTCTGTGGTACCCAGTCGGTACCCGGTGTGAACACTGTTCACCCCGTCACTGGAGTCGGCACCAGCGTACCCTGTGGTACCCAGTCGGTACCCGGTGTGAACACTGTCCACCCCGTCACTGGAGTCGGCACCAGCGTACTCTGTGGTACCCAGTCGGTACCCGGTGTGAACACTGTCCACCCCGTCACTGGAGTCGGCACCAGCGTACTCTGTGGTACCCAGTCGGTACCCGGTGTGAACACTGTCCACCCCGTCACTGGAGTCGGCACCAGCGTACTCTGTGGTACCCAGTCGGTACCCGGTGTGAACACTGTCCACCCCGTCACTGGAGTCGGCACCAGCGTACTCTGTGGTACCCAGTCGGTACCCGGTGTGAACACTGTCCACCCCGTCACTGGAGTCGGCACCAGCGTACTCTGTGGTACCCAGTCGGTACCCGGTGTGAACACTGTCCACCCCGTCACTGGAGTCGGCACCAGCGTACTCTGTGGTACCCAGTCGGTACCCGGTGTGAACACTGTCCACCCCGTCACTGGAGTCGGCACCAGCGTACCCTGTGGTACCCAGCCGGTACCCGGTGGTACCCAGTCGGTACCCGGTGTGAACACTGTTCACCCCGTCACTGGAGTCGGCACCAGCGTACCCTGTGGTACCCAGCCGGTACCCGGTGGTACCCAGTCGGTACCCGATGTGAACACTGTGTACCCCGTCACTGGAGTCGGCACCAGCGTACTCTGTGGTACCCAGTCGGTACCCTGTGGTACCCAGTCGGTACCCGGTGTGAACACTGTCCACCCCGTCACTGGAGTCGGCACCAGCGTACCCTGTGGTACCCAGCCGGTACCCGGTGGTACCCAGTCGGTACCCGGTGTGAACACTGTTCACCCCGTCACTGGAGTCGGCACCAGCGTCGCCGCCGCTCAGCTGTGCAGTGCGTGAGGCCGTCCGGCCGCTCGGCCCGTGCGTGAGGACGCCGCCCCCGGGTTAACAGACGGTCTCGGGTCTCAGGCTGACGGATTGGGACCCACATGCTAAGGTCTCCGTTCAACAGGTGCCCGGCGCCAGTCCAATCGGCTGCGTACTTCACTGCCCCGCTGAGTAGCTGGTAGGGGTCCGAAAGGTCTGACAGCGCCAGTGTGGCGTCACAGACTGTATTCTGACAGGTGTGAGACAGCATCGCTGCCGTGCCAGCAACCGGCTCCAACGTCATTAAACAGAATCAGGATCTCGCAAACTTCTGAATCATAGCTATTCGGATAAGAATATCGGGGCCCAGTGGACATAGGACTTATTGCATAGTTACATTATATATACTTGTAATATCTCATGACATTAATACTGCCGTAGACAACTCGAGAATATACACATCATACACACCATCCTTATTTCCCATAGTATGAATACACAGCGTAGTGAACCGAAAACCCCATCAGTCGGCTCAGCCTGCATGGTGAGCTGTGTCTGCCGCCTGCCGGAGCCGGCAGCCGGGCGGCATCAGTCGGCTCAGCCTGCATGGTGAGCTGTGTCTGCCGCCTGCCGGAGCCGGCAGCCGGGCGGCATCAGTCGGCTCAGCCTGCATGGTGAGCTGTGTCTGCCGCCTGCCGGAGCCGGCAGCCGGGCGGCATCAGTCGGCTCAGCCTGCATGGTGAGCTGTGTCTGCCGGAGCCGGCAGCCGGCAGCCGGGCGGCATCAGTCGGCTCAGCCTGCATGGTGAGCTGTGTCTGCCGGAGCCGGCAGACGGCAGCCGGGCGGCATCAGTCGGCTCAGCCTGCATGGTGAGCTGTGTCTGCCGCCTGCCGGAGCCGGCAGCCGGGCGGCATCAGTCGGCTCAGCCTGCATGGTGAGCTGTGTCTGCCGCCTGCCGGAGCCGGCAGCCGGGCGGCATCAGTCGGCTCAGCCTGCATGGTGAGCTGTGTCTGCCGGAGCCGGCAGCCGGCAGCCGGGCGGCATCAGTCGGCTCAGCCTGCATGGTGAGCTGTGTCTGCCGCCTGCCGGAGCCGGCAGCCGGGCGGCATCAGTCGGCTCAGCCTGCATGGTGAGCTGTGTCTGCCGGAGCCGGCAGCCGGCAGCCGGGCGGCATCAGTCGGCTCAGCCTGCATGGTGAGCTGTGTCTGCCGGAGCCGGCAGACGGCAGCCGGGCGGCATCAGTCGGCTCAGCCTGCATGGTGAGCTGTGTCTGCCGCCTGCCGGAGCCGGCAGTCGGGCGGCATCAGTCGGCTCAGCCTGCATGGTGAGCTGTGTCTGCCGGAGCCGGCAGCCGGCAGCCGGGCGGCATCAGTCGGCTCAGCCTGCATGGTGAGCTATGTCTGCCGGAGCCGGCAGACGGCAGCCGGGCGGCATCAGTCGGCTCAGCCTGCATGGTGAGCTGTGTCTGCCGCCTGCCGGAGCCGGCAGTCGGGCGGCATCAGTCGGCTCAGCCTGCATGGTGAGCTGTGTCTGCCGCCTGCCGGAGCCGGCAGCCGGGCGGCATCAGTCGGCTCAGCCTGCATGGTGAGCTGTGTCTGCCGGAGCCGGCAGACGGCAGCCGGGCGGCATCAGTCGGCTCAGCCTGCATGGTGAGCTGTGTCTGCCGGAGCCGGCAGCCGGCAGCCGGGCGGCATCAGTCGGCTCAGCCTGCATGGTGAGCTGTGTCTGCCGCCTGCCGGAGCCGGCAGTCGGGCGGCATCAGTCGGCTCAGCCTGCATGGTGAGCTGTGTCTGCCGCCTGCCGGAGCCGGCAGCCGGGCGGCATCAGTCGGCTCAGCCTGCATGGTGAGCTGTGTCTGCCGCCTGCCGGCAGACGGCAGTCGGGCGGCATCAGTCGGCTCAGCCTGCATGGTGAGCTGTGTCTGCCGCCTGCCGGAGCCGGCAGTCGGGCGGCATCAGTCGGCTCAGCCTGCATGGTGAGCTGTGTCTGCCGCCTGCCGGCAGCCGGCAGCCGGGCGGCATCAGTCGGCTCAGCCTGCATGGTGAGCTGTGTCTGCCGCCTGCCGGCAGCCGGCAGTCGGGCGGCATCAGTCGGCTCAGCCTGCATGGTGAGCTGTGTCTGCCGCCTGCCGGAGCCGGCAGTCGGGCGGCATCAGTCGGCTCAGCCTGCATGGTGAGCTGTGTCTGCCGCCTGCCGGAGCCGGCAGTCGGGCGGCATCAGTCGGCTCAGCCTGCATGGTGAGCTGTGTCTGCCGGAGCCGGCAGACGGCAGCCGGGCGGCATCAGTCGGCTCAGCCTGCATGGTGAGCTGTGTCTGCCGGAGCCGGCAGACGGCAGTCGGGCGGCATCAGTCGGCTCAGCCTGCATGGTGAGCTGTGTCTGCCGGAGCCGGCAGACGGCAGTCGGGCGGCATCAGTCGGCTCAGCCTGCATGGTGAGCTGTGTCTGCCGCCTGCCGGCAGACGGCAGCCGGGCGGCATCAGTCGGCTCAGCCTGCATGGTGAGCTGTGTCTGCCGCCTGCCGGAGCCGGCAGCCGGGCGGCATCAGTCGGCTCAGCCTGCATGGTGAGCTGTGTCTGCCGCCTGCCGGAGCCGGCAGCCGGGCGGCATCAGTCGGCTCAGCCTGCATGGTGAGCTGTGTCTGCCGCCTGCCGGAGCCGGCAGCCGGGCGGCATCAGTCGGCTCAGCCTGCATGGTGAGCTGTGTCTGCCGGAGCCGGCAGCCGGCAGCCGGGCGGCATCAGTCGGCTCAGCCTGCATGGTGAGCTGTGTCTGCCGCCTGCCGGAGCCGGCAGCCGGGCGGCATCAGTCGGCTCAGCCTGCATGGTGAGCTGTGTCTGCCGGAGCCGGCAGCCGGCAGCCGGGCGGCATCAGTCGGCTCAGCCTGCATGGTGAGCTGTGTCTGCCGCCTGCCGGAGCCGGCAGCCGGGCGGCATCAGTCGGCTCAGCCTGCATGGTGAGCTGTGTCTGCCGCCTGCCGGAGCCGGCAGTCGGGCGGCATCAGTCGGCTCAGCCTGCATGGTGAGCTGTGTCTGCCGCCTGCCGGCAGACGGCAGCCGGGCGGCATCAGTCGGCTCAGCCTGCATGGTGAGCTGTGTCTGCCGCCTGCCGGAGCCGGCAGCCGGGCGGCATCAGTCGGCTCAGCCTGCATGGTGAGCTGTGTCTGCCGGAGCCGGCAGACGGCAGCCGGGCGGCATCAGTCGGCTCAGCCTGCATGGTGAGCTGTGTCTGCCGGAGCCGGCAGCCGGCAGCCGGGCGGCATCAGTCGGCTCAGCCTGCATGGTGAGCTGTGTCTGCCGCCTGCCGGAGCCGGCAGCCGGGCGGCATCAGTCGGCTCAGCCTGCATGGTGAGCTGTGTCTGCCGCCTGCCGGAGCCGGCAGCCGGGCGGCATCAGTCGGCTCAGCCTGCATGGTGAGCTGTGTCTGCCGCCTGCCGGAGCCGGCAGCCGGGCGGCATCAGTCGGCTCAGCCTGCATGGTGAGCTGTGTCTGCCGCCTGCCGGAGCCGGCAGCCGGGCGGCATCAGTCGGCTCAGCCTGCATGGTGAGCTGTGTCTGCCGGAGCCGGCAGACGGCAGCCGGGCGGCATCAGTCGGCTCAGCCTGCATGGTGAGCTGTGTCTGCCGCCTGCCGGAGCCGGCAGCCGGGCGGCATCAGTCGGCTCAGCCTGCATGGTGAGCTGTGTCTGCCGCCTGCCGGAGCCGGCAGCCGGGCGGCATCAGTCGGCTCAGCCTGCATGGTGAGCTGTGTCTGCCGGAGCCGGCAGACGGCAGCCGGGCGGCATCAGTCGGCTCAGCCTGCATGGTGAGCTGTGTCTGCCGGAGCCGGCAGCCGGGCGGCATCAGTCGGCTCAGCCTGCATGGTGAGCTGTGTCTGCCGGAGCCGGCAGACGGCAGCCGGGCGGCATCAGTCGGCTCAGCCTGCATGGTGAGCTGTGTCTGCCGGAGCCGGCAGCCGGGCGGCTCCGGAGCAGTACCGTCCCCCCCCCCCCCCCCCCCACTGCACTACCGTGGGGGCAGCAGCAGCAGCAGCAACAGTGTCGTCAGTGCCGTCCCGTGTACCACCTGGGCGAAGCTGTGCCTCACCTTGATGAAGCTGATGGGGATCGTCTGGCGGGAGCGGTTGTAGTGCCGCGACACCTTGTACACCGTCTCCGGCAGGTACTCCAGCACCAGGTTCAGGTACACCTCTTCAGACTGCGGTACACAGGTACACGGTCAGTACTGCGGTACAGCGTCTCCGGCAGGTACCCCAGCACCAGGTTCAGGTACACCTGAACCTGGTGTACCTGAACCTGGACTGCGGTACACAGGTACACGGTCAGTACTGCGGTACACCGGTACAAGGTAGGTCAATATTGAGGTACACAGGGTGGAACAGTCAGTACGGCGGCACACAAAGGTCTCGGTATTTGAGAACGCCTCCAGTAATATAATGTTAACCTTACGTGTATCCCATGGTACGTGGTACATGACATATCATGTAGTACGTGGAATAAACCTTTTCAAAATGGACCGAACTAACACAAAGACACTTGTGTCCACGTTGACTCCCAATAGCCGGGCATCGCACATCAGACCATGACACCAGACCGACACGTCACTATCCCTCGGATGAACAGCTAACATCCCACATCAGACCATGACACAAGACCGACACGTCACTATCCCTCGGATGAACAGCTAACATCCCACATCAGTCCATGACACCAGACCGACACGTCACTATCCCTCGGATGAACAGCTAACATCCCACATCAGACCATGACACAAGACCGACACGTCACTATCCCTCGGATGAACAGCTAACATCCCACATCAGACCA
The DNA here is from genome assembly GCA_036785665.1 of Chirona hameri. NCBI lineage: Eukaryota > Metazoa > Arthropoda > Thecostraca > Balanomorpha > Balanidae > Chirona > Chirona hameri. Next base: position 39,105 of record JAXIVJ010000958.1, on the reverse strand, counting down.
TGACACCAGACCGACACGTCACTATCCCTCGGATGAACAGCTAACATCCCATGTCAGACCATGACACCAGACCGACACGTCACTATCCCTCGGATGAACAGCTAACATCCCACATCAGACCATGACACAAGACCGACACGTCACTATCCCTCGGATGAACAGCTAACATCCCATGTCAGACCATGACACCAGACCGACACGTCACTATCCCTCGGATGAACAGCTAACATCCCACATCAGACCATGACACCAGACCGACACGTCACTATCCCTCGGATGAACAGCTAACATCCCACATCAGACCATGACACCAGACCGACACGTCACTATCCCTCGGATGAACAGCTAACATCCCACATCAGACCATGACACCAGACCGACACGTCACTATCCCTCGGATGAACAGCTAACATCCCACATCAGACCATGACACCAGACCGACACGTCACTATCCCTCGGATGAACAGCTAACATCCCACATCAGACCATGACACCAGACCGACACGTCACTATCCCTCGGATGAACAGCTAACATCCCACATCAGACCATGACACAAGACCGACACGTCACTATCCCTCGGATGAACAGCTAACATCCCACATCAGACCATGACACCAGACCGACACGTCACTATCCCTCGGATGAACAGCTAACATCCCACATCAGACCATGACACCAGACCGACACGTCACTATCCCTCGGATGAACAGCTAACATCCCACATCAGACCATGACACAAGACCGACACGTCACTATCCCTCGGATGAACAGCTAACATCCCACATCAGACCATGACACAAGACCGACACGTCACTATCCCTCGGATGAACAGTTAACATCCCACATCAGACCATGCCACCAGACCGACACGTCACTATCCCTCGGATGAACAGCTAACATCCCACATCAGACCATGCCACCAGACCGACACGTCACTATCCCTCGGATGAACAGCTAACATCCCACATCAGACCATGACACCAGACCGACACGTCACTATCCCTCGGATGAACAGCTAACATCCCACATCAGACCATGACACCAGACCGACACGTCACTATCCCTCGGATGAACAGCTAACATCCCACATCAGACCATGACACAAGACCGACACGTCACTATCCCTCGGATGAACAGTTAACATCCCACATCAGACCATGCCACCAGACCGACACGTCACTATCCCTCGGATGAACAGCTAACATCCCACATCAGACCATGACACCAGACCGACACGTCACTATCCCTCGGATGAACAGCTAACATCCCACATCAGACCATGACACAAGACCGACACGTCACTATCCCTCGGATGAACAGCTAACATCCCACATCAGACCATGACACCAGACCGACACGTCACTATCCCTCGGATGAACAGCTAACATCCCACATCAGACCATGACACCAGACCGACACGTCACTATCCCTCGGATGAACAGCTAACATCCCACATCAGACCATGACACCAGACCGACACGTCACTATCCCTCGGATGAACAGCTAACATCCCACATCAGACCATGACACCAGACCGACACGTCACTATCCCTCGGATGAACAGCTTACATCCCACATCAGACCATGACACCAGACCGACACGTCACTATCCCTCGGATGAACAGCTAACATCCCACATCAGACCATGACACCAGACCGACACGTCACTATCCCTCAGATGAACAGCTAACATCCCACATCAGACCATGACACCAGACCGACACGTCACTATCCCTCGGATGAACAGCTAACATCCCACATCAGACCATGACACAAGACCGACACGTCACTATCCCTCGGATGAACAGCTAACATCCCACATCAGACCATGACACAAGACCGACACGTCACTATCCCTCGGATGAACAGCTAACATCCCATGTCAGACCATGACACCAGACCGACACGTCACTATCCCTCGGATGAACAGCTAACATCCCACATCAGACCATGACACCAGACCGACACGTCACTATCCCTCGGATGAACAGCTAACATCCCACATCAGACCATGACACAAGACCGACACGTCACTATCCCTCGGATGAACAGCTAACATCCCATGTCAGACCATGACACCAGACCGACACGTCACTATCCCTCGGATGAACAGCTAACATCCCACATCAGACCATGACACAAGACCGACACGTCACTATCCCTCGGATGAACAGCTAACATCCCACATCAGACCATGACACAAGACCGACACGTCACTATCCCTCGGATGAACAGCTAACATCCCACATCAGACCATGACACAAGACCGACACGTCACTATCCCTCGGATGAACAGCTAACATCCCACATCAGACCATGACACAAGACCGACACGTCACTATCCCTCGGATGAACAGCTAACATCCCACATCAGACCATGCCACCAGACCGACACGTCACTATCCCTCGGATGAACAGCTAACATCCCATGTCAGACCATGACACCAGACCGACACGTCACTATCACTCGGATGAACAGCTAACATCCCACATCAGACCATGACACCAGACCGACACGTCACTATCCCTCGGATGAACAGCTAACATCCCACATCAGACCATGACACCAGACCGACACGTCACTATCCCTCGGATGAACAGCTAACATCCCACATCAGACCATGACACCAGACCGACACGTCACTATCCCTCGGATGAACAGCTAACATCCCATGTCAGACCATGACACCAGACCGACACGTCACTATCCCTCGGATGAACAGCTAACATCCCACATCAGACCATGACACCAGACCGACACGTCACTATCCCTCGGATGAACAGCTAACATCGCACATCAGACCATGACACCAGACCGACACGTCACTATCCCTCGGATGAACAGCTAACATCACACATCAGACCATGACACCAGACCGACACGTCACTATCCCTCGGATGAACAGCTAACATCCCACATCAGACCATGACACCAGACCGACACGTCACTATCCCTCGGATGAACAGCTAACATCCCACATCAGACCATGACACCAGACCGACACGTCACTATCCCTCGGATGAACAGCTAACATCCCACATCAGACCATGACACCAGACCGACACGTCACTATCCCTCGGATGAACAGCTAACATCCCACATCAGACCATGACACCAGACCGACACGTCACTATCCCTCGGATGAACAGCTAACATCCCACATCAGACCATGCCACCAGACCGACACGTCGCTATCCCTCGGATGAACAGCTAACATCCCACATCAGACCATGACACCAGACCGACACGTCACTATCCCTCGGATGAACAGCTAACATCCCACATCAGACCATGACACAAGACCGACACGTCACTATCCCTCGGATGAACAGCTAACATCCCATGTCAGACCATGACACAAGACCGACACGTCACTATCCCTCGGATGAACAGCTAACATCCCACATCAGACCATGACACCAGACCGACACGTCACTATCCCTCGGATGAACAGCTAACATCCCACATCAGACCATGACACAAGACCGACACGTCACTATCCCTCGGATGAACAGCTAACATCCCACATCAGACCATGACACAAGACCGACACGTCACTATCCCTCGGATGAACAGCTAACATCCCACATCAGACCATGACACAAGACCGACACGTCACTATCCCTCGGATGAACAGCTAACATCCCACATCAGACCATGCCACCAGACCGACACGTCACTATCCCTCGGATGAACAGCTAACATCCCATGTCAGACCATGACACCAGACCGACACGTCACTATCACTCGGATGAACAGCTAACATCCCACATCAGACCATGACACCAGACCGACACGTCACTATCCCTCGGATGAACAGCTAACATCCCACATCAGACCATGACACCAGACCGACACGTCACTATCCCTCGGATGAACAGCTAACATCCCACATCAGACCATGACACCAGACCGACACGTCACTATCCCTCGGATGAACAGCTAACATCCCACATCAGACCATGCCACCAAACCGACACGTCACTATCCCTCGGATGAACAGTTAACATCCCACATCAGACCATGCCACCAGACCGACACGTCACTATCCCTCGGATGAACAGCTAACATCCCATGTCAGACCATGACACCAGACCGACACGTCACTATCCCTCGGATGAACAGCTAACATCCCACATCAGACCATGACACCAGACCGACACGTCACTATCCCTCGGATGAACAGCTAACATCGCACATCAGACCATGACACCAGACCGACACGTCACTATCCCTCGGATGAACAGCTAACATCCCACATCAGACCATGACACCAGACCGACACGTCACTATCCCTCGGATGAACAGCTAACATCCCACATCAGACCATGACACCAGACCGACACGTCACTATCCCTCGGATGAACAGCTAGCATCCCACATCAGACCATGACACCAGACCGACACGTCACTATCCCTCGGATGAACAGCTAACATCCCACATCAGACCATGACACCAGACCGACACGTCACTATCCCTCGGATGAACAGCTAACATCCCACATCAGACCATGACACCAGACCGACACGTCACTATCCCTCGGATGAACAGCTAACATCCCACATCAGACCATGACACCAGACCGACACGTCACTATCCCTCGGATGAACAGCTAACATCCCACATCAGACCATGACACCAGACCGACACGTCACTATCCCTCGGATGAACAGCTAACATCGCACGTAACGCAACGAAGCCGACGGAGGTCAAGGTCACTCAGGTCACTCGTCAGCACCGTGACCATTTCGGAGCAGAGAGCGAAAGGCAGCGTGGCGACACACATGTACAGTGTCAACATGTGCCAGATGAGGCCTATTGCCAGGAAAAAACAGGAGTTTGGGGACATTGGCCGGGAAGCATGCGAGTAGCTCCTGCGTTTCTCAAAGTGCGACCCCAGTGAATGCCAAAAATCCCCTGCACACGAGGCCGCCAAATAACACAGGTGATCACAAAACACCTATACATACATAGACCACATATACATCACAAAACACCTATACATAGACCACATATACATCACAAAACACCTATACATAGACCACATATACATCACAAAACACCTATACATAGACCACATATACATCACAAAACACCTATACATAGACCACATATACACCACAAAACACCTATACATAGACCACATATACATCACCGAACACCTATACATAGACCACATATACACCACAAAACACCTATACATAGACCACATATACATCACAAAACACCCATACATAGACCACATATACATCACAAAACACCTATACATAGACCACATATACACCACAAAACACCTATACATAGACCACATATACACCACAAAACACCCATACACCATAAAACCTATACAGCGGAACTCAGGTACTAGGACATTTCAACATGATCAGAGGCGGATCCAGAATGGGGGGGGGGGGGTCAACGGGGCCATGCCCCCCCCCCCCCCAGACCGTTCAAGGGGGGGGGGGACTATGTTCCCCCCCCAGCAGGGGAGGAAAGTTAGCAATTTATCGTAAAAATTGCCTTTGCAGCAGACAAATCCAGCTATCCACAGTCAAAAACGGAAGTGTCCCAATTGTTTATACAAATTTGGAAAATGGGAAAATGAATTACATTAAGTGTCTGGTAGAGGCTCTCCTTGGCGGTAATTGACACCCACTCCCTTCACAAACCCTTCCCCAGGGCTCACTCCCTTCATAAAATATTAACTTTCAAGCGAGCTACATGTTTAGCCGAGTTCTGCCGAGTTCCGAACAAAGGCGACGCGAACGCAAATACGCTGAAATCGGCACCCGGAAGCTGCTCCAGCGGTGCCCAACTTGCTGGACCGAAGAGCTAATAGTGGGGACCAGGCCAGGACCATCTCCCCAAGCCATTTCCCCCAGGCTCCTCCAGATCCACAGGGACAATTTATGCGCGGAAAAGTCGACGCCTCTTGCTTCTTTCAAACTATTTGCACTGTTACCAGTTGTTTGTTACAGTTCGGTACATATGTATAGTTATTATTATCGTATGTACTACTGAGCGCTGACTGCCACCGGTCATCGTAATTTACTATCCGAGGCTAATGTATATGAAAAAACTACCTTAATTTCAATTTCTTTATCATAACGAGATGTGCAACCAGGAAAAGGGGTTAGGCTGAGGCTTTACTCCACTCACGGTCTGTTTCCAATATTATAATTTCTTTTTCCACGATCTAAAATCAAAATTTTCACGCCGCTTCGCGGCGTCACATAGGTACCAATCATCATAACGAAGCCATCGTCATCGTCTTCGGTTCGTCGTAACACTGAATTGAATGAACAGCATGTTTAGTTTCTTATCCTCTGCAAGGCCCACCACCTTATATTTATGGGTTTTATCAGGCAAACACGTACAAATTTTGCGCCGCTTGGCGGCACTATGTAATAAGTACCTACTAGAACACGAAAATGCACATTAAAAATGCTGCAAAGGCTTAAATACACGCATATTTTTTATCTCGTTATTTCAGCCGACCTCCCACTGAAAAATTATCGGCGACGCGACGCGACGCCCCTGCCCCCAAGACGTGAAGTCTAATACATCTATATTACTATTTGACAAGCGTCTGTCTGTCTGTCTTTCCGCCACGATTTTTACAAATTAAAGCGGCAATTCTACATTGCAGTACCACATTAATATAAGCACGTGATGCACGTGATTTTAAGGTTTTCAAACGAGTTCACGGATACTACCGAGTGGTATATAATTCGTACATTTCCGAAGCATTTATACGATAGTTTTAGGTTGTGCAGCTTTGGGCGAAGGTGTGTGCTGTAACTAACATAGAAGGAGGTGTTAACCCGCGCCCTGGCGGGCATCTGAGACAACTTCGCCAGGGGGGATGCCCCCCCCCCCCCCCAGTAACTTGAAAACAAAAGGTACTAGAAAGACGCGGAAAGAGCGTTCGAAAGCTCTCGACATGGACATTCGAAGTTACTTCAGGTTATTTTTTTCTCAGGTGAACATTGAGGTCACCAGAGGTCATCACATCAAAGGTCAAATTTCCCAGTTTTTGGACATCGGCTTCAAATATTCCCAAATATCTCGAAAACTATGATAGCTAGGAGCAAACAGAAAAAAAGCAATAGCAAGACATTGAAATTTGCAATACACAAGGTGTCCTCAAATTTGACCTCAGGTCAATATTTAAGGCTCCAGAGGTCATGAAATGTCCAAAAGTCTGAGTTTGGCAAAACTTTTTTTTCTCGTAAATAACTTTGTATTGCATAAAGCTAGAGCAATCCTGTTGTCACCATCGTGTGTATCTCATCAAGGCGCATCGTAACATATTACTTGTGACCTAGTTAGGTCAAATTCAAAAGTTGACCTCAGGTCAAGGTCATTCGGTGACCCAAGTAGGTCATGTTGCAAATAGGGCGACGCGGCTTGACGATACAAACACAGTGATGCCATCTACTAGTCTATATATTTATTATAGCAATAGTTATTAGCAAAACATTGATGATGACCTCAGATGACCTCATATGACCTTGCAGGGGTCACTGAGCAGCAATTGCACCTGGGTCATCAATAATTAGCTAAAATAACACGATTTTGAAATAATTGACCTGATACCATGCAGATTCGTTGAATAGTAAACATTTGTATATTTTCCCATTCACTTATAATGGGGAGGTCAGACAATTTACCTGACCTTAGGTCACCGATATAAAAACAGAGATATACGAGTTGGAGGTACTCATCACCTCATGATATCCTGTCAGTTTCAAATATTTCAAATATAAATATATAATATTTATATTTAAAACCGAGATATACGAGTTGGAGGTACTCATCACCTCATGATATCCTGTCAGTTTCAAATATTTCCGACCAAAACTGTAGCTTTGGCACGACCTTTTAGGAGGTAAGGTCACTTCAAGTGACCTGGTGACCTGACCTGACATGACCTGTGGTAAAAACTTTAACAAAGTGTGGGTAATTGATGCCCAAATAGCTATGCAAAATGTGGCGGCATTCCGCGCCGCCGTTGTCCTGCTATGATCGAAAAACCGCCGGGGGGGGGGGTCAAAATGACCCCCCCACCACCGTAGGGGTGGGGGGTTTCATAAAGAAATTGTATAAACCTGCTGTAGTTGTAGTTAGTAATTTGAACTTTACAAACTACAAATCCAGCACCTTTCATAAAGGCGGCCGCACACTAGGCCATTCGGCGGGCGGATGTCACGATATCGCTGCGACTTTCCGCGCATCTTTAGCGACTTTCCGCCTTCGCGTTGCCGAAACGTCAAAAATCGCGGACGAATGTCGTCGGCCGGCCATCTGCGGACCGGCGAAAAAAGCTTATTCGAACGAGCTTTTTTCCGCGACTGAACGCCGCGGAGCCGCGGACAACAAAATTGATCAGGCTAACAGTGGCGAATATATGCAAGACAGAAGTGCACATTTTGCACAGCATGCTCTTGCCGCTGTGAAATTTATTATGTAAAAGTTTCGTGGTTCTAAACTTACATCTTCATCAAAAAATGGCCATCATTAATTTACCCTGTGACAGGCTGTAGGCACAGGTTGCGAGATGCTGTAGGTCGGCGGGGCGGAATCTCGCGAGCAGACAGCGCCGAATCCGCCTGAACAAGGACGATATTCAGCGGTATCGCCGCGATTTTCCGAGGCGGAATTTCGCAGTGATATGGGGCGTCGAATGCGTAGTGTGCGGCCGCCTTAAGGCGGCCGCACACTAGGTCATTCGGCGCGCGATATGCTGCGAAATTCCGCCTCGGAAAATCGCGGCGATACCGCTGAATATCGTCCTTGTTCCGGCGGATTCGGCGCTGTCTGCTCGCGAGATTCCGCCCCGCCGACCTACAGCATGCCGCAACCTGTGCCTACAGCCTGTCCCAAGGTAAATTAATGATGGCCATTTTTCGACGAAGATGTAAGTTTAGAACCACGAAACTTTTAGATAATAAATTTCACAGCGGCAAGAGCATGCTGTGCAAAATTTGTACCTCTGTCTTGCATTTATTCGCCACTGTTAGCCTGATCAATTTTGTTGTCCGCGGCTCCGCGGCGTTCAGTCGCGGAAAAAAGCTCGTTCGAATCAGATTTTTTCCGCCGGTCCGCAGATGGCCGGCCGACGACATTCGTCCGCGATTTTTGACGTTTCGGCTGACGCGAAGGCGGAAAGTCGCTAAAGATGCGCGGAAAGTCGTAGCGATATCGCGACCTCCGCGCGCCGAATGGCCTAGTGTGCGGCCGCCTTTAAAACTACAAACGCCGCGTCAGCGGGATTGTAGATTCGGCGGCGATTGTATTTTTGTTTGCGTCAGCTGACAACGTAAATATACAAGGTTCTTGAGGTGCGTCAAAGACATATATCAAATATCCCGAATTCACTTGTTCTAATATTATAACATTGTAATTATCTTGAAGAAAAAATATTTGATACTGAAATAATATAAGTTATATGAAAAAGGCTGCACTGCACTGCAAATAAAATATCCGGAACATTTTGTTTCAGCTCAAGCAGAAAATGTAAACAAACACCGCGCATATGCGAATGTGGAAGATTTGGGCAGGGGTCAGGGGGGTGTACTCCGCTCCTTCAACATTGGTAAAAAGTGTGAAAACCGCGAGCAGCTTCCAGCATCTTGGTCGTGTTTATCGGATCTGCTCATAAGCTATGTTTGGTTATCAGCTAGTATTGACCAATCAGTCTTGAGCAAGCTGGACGGTGATTCGTCCGGTTGTGATGACGTCTAGGCGGGGGAGTATTGTTTGTTTACATTTCAACGGGTTCGCCATATTGGTTCGCTGGCAATGTGCGGGTGTCTGTGCGTGTGCATTTTTAAGCATTTACTTAGTTTTATGAAGCGTAAGACAATATTTAAAGGTGTATATGAAAGACGACATAATAATTGTATCGGTCAACATAGCAGTATTTTCCCAGAATGCCTCATAGGCTTACAATTTACACCCAAATATGTGCGTTCTTTAGCTGAGGACATCTGCGAAAATTGTCGACATAAGAGGCTGTAGGAGTAGAGCTATATTTTTGTATTTTTTCAAGGACGTACACCCATAGTGTGTATCACCTTATATAAACTGACTAGAAAATCCTTACCAATGTGACTGATATCGGTAATACTTAGGTTTTGAGATACCATTATGAGTAGTACCAGTGGCGGCGGATCGTATTTTCGGATGGGGGGGGGGGCAAAGAAACCCAGAGGGTCCCCTCGGCAAAGGGCCCCTCCCACGGCCAAAGCCCCTCCCCCCAAAAAAAAACGCGAAATGGTATCTCCTCGGATATAGGCCACTACATTTTGCAGGGCCTCTAAATGAAACCCCAAAAAACCGTCGGACAGGCCAATGTTGAAGTTTCAGGCCTTCTGAGGGCCCCTCATAGCCTACCGAGGTTCCCCTAAGGCCGACTGAGGGCCTTCTGTCGATCTTAGAAGGCCCATCAGGGTGGCTGGGGGCACATCGGGACCCTGGGTCATTGTTTCGGTCAAAAGGAAAAATCGAACCAACTTCTTGGAGTATGGATTAATGATTTTGTATGGATAATGATGAGTATGGATTAATGTCTTTTACAAATGTATGGTGGAGGCAAAAGCATATGTCCCCCCCCCCCCCAACTTCTTGAGTGGGCGGGCAGCTTCCTCCTCTAACCCCCCCCCCCTATCTGCCGCCACTGAGTAGTACCTAATGCTACCGGTCCTGTCCTGTGGGTGGCTTGCACTAATGAACACAAATTGCCAAGTGTCTAGTAATTACTAAAAATCAATGTTAATAAGGTGACTTATGAGTTACAGGACATACATAGCCTGTAACTCATAAGTCATAGGTTTCATACATAGGTTTCATTTAGAGGCCCTGCAAAATGTAGTGGCCTAAATCCGAGGAGATACCATTTCGCGTTTTTTTTTTTTGGGGGGGGGGGGGCTTACATGCCTTTTGCGCCGTCGAGGGTGCAGCAACGACTGACATGCCAAAACAAAATCATCAAGATAACGGTTCAGATCCTATACCATTTCATGAATTTCCCGAAGATTCACCTATATAATAAAAGTATAGGGGGCGCATGGGAGCCCAAAGTCCTCCCCCCCCCCCCCCCCCCCACTGAGCCCGTGTCGCGCCCATGTCGCGCCCACCAAGCGTGCGTAGGGCGGAAATTTGTTGTATGTGCCCCCCCCCCCCCCCCCTGACCGAAATCTTGGATCCGCGCCTGTACTGTCACGAGAAGAAATAACAATGCCAAACAAATACAATATATTTGATGAGGTTTATGTCTCCCTAGGCAATTCATTGCGATACATTCACATTTTCCACGCCGGGTAATGACATCAAAGATATACTTATCATCATTTCGAGCGGCGGTCGGCCAGATCCTAGTTGCTAGAGACCGTACCTAATCGTTGAACTTGCGCAGATACAACATAAAATATTTGTCTGACTTCATTTTTTCAGCGGCATCCGGCAGAGCGGTTGATTTGTGACATATTACATGTTACAAGTTTTGCAATCGACCAGTAAACAAAGAAACGAAGCGCGATCTAAGCTTCAGGCACGCGCGCACTAATGTTGTGTACGGCGGCCGGCCGGCCGCGTCCTCCGCCTTCTACGTCACAGCGACTCCGGGGTCGCGGCTACTAAATTAGTGTTTGTCACCACTTTTTCGGCCGGAGTGTTCTACCTGGTTCATACAGCCTTGGGCAGGGTCAAGGCTAAATCGGCAGGGTGATTATTCGCAGTGTTAAACCATGACTTCAAGACTCGCACGGAGGCAAAAGAAGGTGAAACTCTTCCAATAGATCCGAGAGAGGGGAGAGGAAGGAGGTAAGATCACTCTCTAGACTCTCTATAACTATAACGTGTGAAGAAGCGTCGCCGTCGTGATTCGAACGCGCATAATGAAAGGTCTCAGTTAATATTGGGTACGTGCATTGCTGTGGGTACCTGCATCCAGGAGACTCCAGATAATTGGGACATAATTAGATATTGTATTATGTGGATGCAAAATTCGTACAGCTAAACGACACGGGAGGAGTTTCCTATCCAAATGGTGGGGCCAAACAAAAAGATGTTCTCATAAAAGATGTTCTCCGTATTACCGTAAAGATGTTCTCCGCTCCAAGGTTTCAGTTTCCTACACACCGAAAGGGCACAGTAGATTGCATGTGTAGTTTGCCTGATAAATTATACAGTTGGTCCGTTGTTTGGGGACTCAGCTGCTCTTTATGAACACACCAGGCATTTTGGGCCGGAATTTGTACAATTTATATGCGTAGGTTTGTAGATTTGTTGTTTGTGATTGTGAATGGAAGTTTTTGGTTTATGAAACATATTTGTACAACTACAACTACAAACCTACAATTTTACACATACAAAAGTTACTAATCGAGCTTTATGAAAAGCTCGATTAGTAACTTTTGTTAATAAGGGCGCGGGTTAATAAATATTTTACCGTAAAAAAGTTAACGGATACGGGTTTTACATCGCTTTACTCCAGTTCAAAGCCAATCAGATCCGACCACGGATACTACAGTGTCACAACCAATCAGAAGCAAACACGGAATCACTGCGAAACGAAGATCATCGACATACGGTACGGCATATATCAATGAACATATACACTAAGCCGGGGTGGAGTTTTCACGAGTTTACCGGGTGTATATCGTATGCCATGGGTGTACCACGGGTATAATCGGTGAGTACCGGCTATAACGGGGTTATCACGTGTTCCACAGGGGCACCGCGGGTACCACGGGTGTATGTCGGGCACCGTAGGTTTTTGACGGGTACCTCGGGTGTATGACGTGTACAAAAACGTATTATAGGTACGACAGGTGTCGCTGGTAGTACGGGTTATCAATCCCTAATTGCCTATCACTGGCTTGCACCACCACTTGATCTGTAATCGCCCAGCGGAGCGGACGGGTTAGCACTAGTGCTATACTGCTGCCGACGGGCCGACTATGCGCTCTACCCCCCCGGGTCAACAACTGCTGACGGCCGACGGTCTGCTACCCCCCCCCCCCCTGCCCCCGCTCAACACCTTTTTTGAAATACGCCACTGGATTTGGCCCCTCCAAAACCCACGGCTGGATCCGCCCTTGAACATGATCCAGTCCCATGACTGCATTTCAAGCCAATGCATGTGCTGTCAATGTTTGTTTAACGGACAGAGCTAACTGACTGTAGGTAAGTGGCGCTATCATCAAGTTCCTCTGAGAGATACAGCTTAATCCATAGCCCTCAACTGAGCGATGGAGTCTAGTTACGGTTACACCAGCAACCCTAGCTACATGTCCAGCCCGAGGTGGGCAGCCGCTCCACGCAGCAGCGGTCATTCACATTGTAGACAGCTAAAATATTCATGAGTGGCAGCACCACACTCCTAACTAGCGCGTCGCGTCGCATAGCTGGCCAGATGTCCGAACGTGTGCGAGGATACCTGGCCTTGTCCGCCGTTAATATTGAAAGTGCCGTGGCATACTGAACACGTTACCAGCGTCCGCTCCGCCCGCAGACCCAGCACGTTACCAGCGTCCGCTCTGCCCGCAGACCCAGCACGTTACCAGCGTCCGCTCTGCCCACAGACCCAGCACGTTACCAGCGTCCGCTCCGCCCGCAGACCCAGCACGTTACCAGCGTCCGCTCCGCCCGCAGACCCAGCACGTTACCAGCGTCCGCTCTGCCCGCAGACCCAGCACGTTACCAGCGTCCGCTCTGCCCGCAGACCCAGCACGTTACCAGCGTCCGCTCCGCCCGCAGACCCAGCACGTTACCAGCGTCCGCTCCGCCCGCAGACCCAGCACGTTACCAGCGTCCGCTCTGCCCGCAGACCCAGCACGTTACCAGCGTCCGCTCTGCCCGCAGACCCAGCACGTTACCAGCGTCCGCTCCGCCCGCAGACCCAGCACGTTACCAGCGTCCGTTCTGCCCGCAGACCCAGCACGTTACCAGCATCCGCTCTGCCCGCAGACCCAGCAAGTTACCAGCGTCCGCTCTGCCCGCAGACCCAGCACGTTACCAGCGTCCGCTCTGCCCGCAGACCCAGCAAGTTACCAGCGTCCGCTCCGCCTGCAGACCCAGCACGTTACCAGCATCCGCTCTGCCCGCAGACCCAGCAAGTTACCAGCGTCCGCTCCGCCCGCAGACCCAGCACGTTACCAGCGTCCGCTCCGCCCGCAGACCCAGCACGTTACCAGCGTCCGCTCCGCCCGCAGACCCAGCAAGTTACCAGCGTCCGCTCTGCCCGCAGACCCAGCACGTTACCAGCGTCCGCTCCGCCCGCAGACCCAGCACGTTACCAGCGTTCGCTCCGGCCCGCAGACCCAGCACGTTACCAGCGTCCGCTCTGCCCGCAGACCCAGCACGTTACCAGCGTCCGCTCCGCCCGCAGACCCAGCAAGTTACCAGCGTCCGCTCTGCCCGCAGACCCAGCACGTTACCAGCGTCCGCTCTGCCCGCAGACCCAGCACGTTACCAGCGTCCGCTCCGCCCGCAGACCCAGCACGTTACCAGCGTCCGCTCTGCCCGCAGACCCAGCACGTTACCAGCGTCCGCTCCGCCCGCAGACCCAGCACGTTACCAGCGTCCGCTCTGCCCGCAGACCCAGCACGTTACCAGCGTCCGCTCCGCCCGCAGACCCAGCACGTTACCAGCGTCCGCTCTGCCCGCAGACCCAGCACGTTACCAGCGTCCGCTCCGCCCGCAGACCCAGCACGTTACCAGCGTCCGCTCCGCCCGCAGACCCAGCAAGTTACTAGCATCCGCTCCGCCCGCAGACCCAGCAGGTACACGACAGCACTTGTTGAAACGAAACCAATAATGCAGGGTGGACAAATTGAAAGCCATGCTATGCAATAGACGAACAGTGCCTCCTTTCTCAGAATTAGCAGTCACGCACTGCTGCTGGCAGTCTCAATAATGCACACAAAGCATTGTTTCAGTAGCAGAATTATGGTACCCTGATATTTATACTAACCGTATGCGAGACAGATTAACCCTCGCCCGTGCAGCGTCCGATCAGTGAGTGACAGTGCAGGGGGGGGGGGGGGGGGGGGGGGGGTACAACCCCCCTAGCGTTTCGCCCCTAATTGGGCTAGAGCTTCGATTAAAAAAGCGAGCGTGTTGCTTGTCACGAGAGGAAGCCATTGATACACGACTTTAAGGTCCTAGGTTATTAGGTGACCTCTGAGGTCATGTCAATGACCCAAAATTCAACCAAATTGTAAATGCGTATACATTGAATTTAATCGAGCTAGAATCGCGAATGAGCATATAATTATGCTAAATGGGTGCCAACTTTGAAATCAGCGTCACAAAATGTCCTAGAAACTGCCAAATTCCAAAAAGGTTATGTCAGGTCATGTCAGGTCATTTGAGGTCAGTGACCTCGGTTGACCCCAGTGGAACGTATAATTATGTAAAATGGATCCCATATTTGAAATCAGCGTCACAAAATGTCCTAGAAACTACCAGAAGCCAAAAAAGTAATATGAGGTCATCGGAGGTCACAATATCAATATAAACCACAACTGTCACCTGGAATCACCTGTGCATATGCTCCTGAACAACAAACACTATGAAACTGCACAAGTTACAAGGAGGATCAATACTACGGGACGCCAGTTGCGCCGGACATGCCATTGAAAAACAGGTAAAAGGTCACGGGTCATGTGACCTACAACTTTTTTTTTCTCTTCAGAATATGTGTCAAATTGTTTAAAAGTAGGGTACTGAATGAAAGTTTGATCGCAATCTGTTGATATTTACGCGAGTTACTCTCGTAAAACCGGGGGAGGGAGGGGGGGGGGGGGGATCAACCCCCCCCCCCCCCTGCACTGGCGAGGGTTTATACACAACGCAGCTAACATAAGGATGCAAACATAGGCAAGGGACCCAAAGGGAATATGAAATTACATCCAAAACCAACCAACACGTATGTACACATTCCATCAGCATAGTTTGAGCGACTTCTTATAAAAAATACAATAAACCGATAAACATAACAGCACAAATAATGCAATTTCGAATAACCAACCAAATAACCAACTAGACGTGGCGTTGTATCACATTTCCGATAAATTTTCCTTTCACCAAGAACATTGATCCTATTTCAGATGGATTATGCGATCTGCACGCGATTCACCAAGAACATTGATCCTATTTTAGATGGATTATGCGATCTGCACGCGATTCACCAAGAACATTGATCCTATTTCAGATGGATTATGCGATCTGCACGCGATTCACCAAGAACATTGATCCTATTTCAGATGGATTATGCGATCTGCGACACGCCCAATGCATGCATCACCCTAATGTAAAACACCGGGCCGCGCCAAAACATCCGTTTACACGCAAAGTGCCCCCTCAGTGGAAACTGGCATTATGAACAGTATTACTCTACATCTAAGGTGATGCGCAACGACTACAAGCATTTGGGTGTATTTACATTGCCGAAGAGGAACCACCAAGAAAGCAATATCGGTCGACCTCGACACTTCATTCAAATGAAAGACGCGGAATAAAGCACTTGATACTGCCCCAAGGCCTCCGTAGATATCTATGAAAACAAGGCACCTTCCAGACGCCTCTATTCAG
>JAXIVJ010000958.1:15000-20000 GCA_036785665.1 Chirona hameri | reverse complement strand
ATATCGTCCAGCCCCTCCCTTCCCGCTCATATCGTCCAGCCCCTCCCTTCCCGCTCATATCGTCCAGCCCCTCCCTTCCCGCTCACATCGTCCAGCCCCTCCCTTCCCGCTCATATCGTCCACCCCCTCCCTTCCCGCTCATATCGTCCAGCCCCTCCCTTCCCGCTCATATCGTCCAGCCCCTCCCTTCCCGCTCATATCGTCCAGCCCCTCCCGCCTAGTTTCACCTCTTCTCGTCATCTAATCTCCACTCGTCTCGCTCTTTGCGTCTCGTTTCCATCCGTCTTGCTTCGTCCCGTCGCTCAGTCCCATTTCATCCGTCTCGTTGGTATCATAATTCCATTTCGATCGGCTCGGTCGCGACATTTCCAGCTTCGTCTTGCCGTGTCGTTGGTCCGGTGACCATCGCATCCTTCAATCGTCATTCCATCGCCTTCCAGTCAGCAGCCGGCGCCAGTCTGTCCAGTCAGCAGCCGGCGCCAGTCTCTCCAGTCAGCAGCCGGCGCCAGTCTGTCCAGTCAGCAGCCGGCGCCAGTCTCCAGTCTGGTGAGACGCAGGTACGCCTCTGCACCTCTCACCGGCGACATCCACCACCACCACCAGAGGCACCGCCTAACCCGGCCTCCACCACCACCACCACCACCACCACCACCACCACCACCACCACCACCACCACCACCACCACCACCACCACCACCACCACCACCAGAGGCACCGCCTAACCCAGCCTCCACCACCACCACCAGAGGCTCATCACCGCCTAACCCAGCCTCCACCGCCTAACCCAGCTATCCGGCACTGGCACCAGTACGGGACGGAGCGGTATGCGCCAGATGGCACCGGTACGGGACGGAGCGGTATGCGCCAGATGGCACCGGTACGGGACGGAGCGGTATGCGCCAGATGGCACCGGTACGGGACGGAGCGGTATGCGCCAGATGGCACCGGTACGGGACGGAGCGGTATCCGGGGAGCGGTATCCGGCACTGGCACCAGTACGGGACGGAGCGGTATCCGGCACTGGCACCAGTACGGGACGGAGCTGTATGCGCCAGATGGCACCGGTACGGGACGGAGCGGTATGCGCCAGATGGCACCGGTACGGGACGGAGCGGTATGCGCCAGATGGCACCGGTACGGGACGGAGCGGTATGCGCCAGATGGCACCGGTACGGGACGGAGCGGTATGCGCCAGATGGCACCGGTACGGGACGGAGCGGTATGCGCCAGATGGCACCGGTACGGGACGGAGCGGTATGCGCCAGATGGCACCGGTACGGGACGGAGCGGTATCCGGCACTGGCACCGGTACGGGACGGAGCGGTATCCGGCACTGGCACCGGTACGGGACGGAGCGGTATGCGCCAGATGGCACCGGTACGGGACGGAGCGGTATGCGCCAGATGGCACCGGTACGGGACGGAGCGGTATGCGCCAGATGGCACCGGTACGGGACGGAGCTGTATGCGCCAGATGGCACCGGTACGGGACGGAGCGGTATGCGCCAGATGCCACCGGTACGGGACGGAGCTGTATGCGCCAGATGGCACCGGTACGGGACGGAGCGGTATCCGGCACTGGGGCGGTGGCCGCCGGTCGCCGGTGACCCTGAATATCTCGGTCACGGTGCCGGCCACTGGGCACCAGGCCGCCGCCGCCCGCCCGGGATCCAGCGGCGGACAGCGGGGGTGAGGGCACCGGGAGGTGATGACGAGATCCATGGCAGCCGGCCAGACTGCCGGTCTGCCTGCCCGGTCAGCCTGCCCAGCCGGTACCCCGCCTGTGATGCCTAGCGGATCACAGCGTACCCACAGCGTACTCCCGGCACAGACCAGCGCGTTACCACCACCGATAGCGGATCATGACGTACCCACAGCCTACTCCCGGCACAGACCAGCGCGTTACCACCACCGATAGCGGATCACGGTGCGCCCACAGCGTACTCCCGGCACAGAGACCAGCGCGTTACCACCACCGATAGCGGATCACGGTGTACCCACAGCGTACTCCCGGCACAGACCAGCGCGTTACCACCACCGATAGCGGATCACAGCGTACCCACAGCGTACTCCCGGCACAGACCAGCGCGTTACCACCACCGATAGCGGATCACAGCGTACCCACAGCGTACTCCCGGCACAGACCAGCGCGTGACACGGGGGTCACGACCCAGCTCGATTCATGTCGGTGTGAACAGGGCTCTTCGGACATTCACTTGACCGATACATGATGTTGACCAGGGACTGACAATCTGTACACACACTACACATACATCATAGACTTCTTGAATGCCAAGGCCACTGGGACAAACAGCACACTTGACAAATAGTTATCTCTGGAGGACACATTCTCAAAGACTGGCCACTGCTGACGGCGCTCCACTCACGCACTCACCTGATCTCCACTGGAGTAGAAGAAGTATTTCAGTTTGACGATGTTGCAGTGCTCGAGTTTCCTCATTATCTGCAGTTCGCGGTTCTGCAACAACAGGGCGCGCGTGGTCAGGTCGCGATTGAGCTCATCAGAGTGGGAGGAGCGGCTCCGCTCCGGTGACCCCGTATCGACCCGGGGGGCCGGCGGGCCGGGCCGGCCGACTACACACGCACCCGGCCTGCCTCGGTCAAGGCTGCATTTAGACCGGAGCCGCTCAGATACTGATGAACCGGAGCCGCTCAGATACTGATGGACCGGAGCCGCTCAGATACTGATGAACCGGAGCCGCTCAGATACTGATGGACCGGAGCCGCTCAGATACTGATGGACCGGAGCCGCTCAGATACTGATGAAGCGGGCCCGGAGCCGCTCAGATACTGATGAAGCGGGCCCGGAGCCGCTCAGATACCGATGAACCGGAGCCGCTCAGAAACTGATGGACCGGAGCCGCTCAGATACTGATGGACCGGAGCCGCTCAGATACTGATGGACCGGAGCCGCTCAGATACTGATGGACCGGAGCCGCTCAGATACTGATGGACCGGAGCCGCTCAGATACTGATGGACCGGAGCCGCTCAGATACTGATGGACCGGAGCCGCTCAGATACTGATGAACCGGAGCCGCTCAGATACTGATGGACCGGAGCCGCTCAGATACTGATGAACCGGAGCCGCTCAGATACTGATGGCCCGGAGCCGCTCAGATACTGATGAAGCGGGCCCGGAGCCGCTCAGATACTGATGAAGCGGGCCCGGAGCCGCTCAGATACTGATGAAGCGGGCCCGGAGCCGCTCAGATACCGATGAACCGGGCCCGGAGCCGCTCAGATACCGATGAACCGGAGCCGCTCAGATACTGATGGACCGGAGCCGCTCAGATACTGATGGACCGGGGCCGCTCAGATACTGATGGACCGGAGCCGCTCAGATACTGATGGACCGGAGCCGCTCAGATACTGATGGACCGGAGCCGCTCAGATACTGATGGACCGGAGCCGCTCAGATACTGATGGACCGGAGCCGCTCAGATACTGATGAACCGGAGCCGCTCAGATACTGATGGACCGGAGCCGCTCAGATACTGATGGACAGGAGCCGCTCAGATACTGATGGACCGGAGCCGCTCAGATACTGATGGACCGGAGCCGCTCAGATACTGATGGACCGGAGCCGCTCAGATACTGATGGACCGGAGCCGCTCAGATACTGATGGACCGGAGCCGCTCAGATACTGATGGACCGGAGCCGCTCAGATACTGATGGACCGGGGCCGCTCAGATACTGATGGACCGGAGCCGCTCAGATACTGATGGACCGGAGCCGCTCAGATACTGATGGACCGGGCCGGAGCCGCTCATATACTGATGGACCGGAGCCGCTCAGATACTGATGGACTGGAACCGCTCAGATACTGATGAAGCGGAGCCGCTCAGATACTGATGGACCGGAGCCGCTCAATACTGATGGACCGGGGCCGCTCAGATACTGATGAAGCGGGCCGGAGCCGCTCAGATACTGATGGACCGGAGCCGCTCAGATACTGATGAACCGGAGCCGCTCAGATACTGATAGACCGGAGCCGCTCAGATACTGATGGACAGGAGCCGCTCAGATACTGATGGACCGGAGCCGCTCAGATACTGATGGACCGGAGCCGCTCAGATACTGATGGACCGGAGCCGCTCAGATACTGATGGACCGGAGCCGCTCAGATACTGATGGACCGGAGCCGCTCAGATACTGATGGACCGGAGCCGCTCAGATACCGATGGACCGGGGCCGCTCAGATACTGATGGACCGGAGCCGCTCAGATACTGATGGACCGGAGCCGCTCAGATACTGATGGACCGGGCCGGAGCCGCTCATATACTGATGGACCGGAGCCGCTCAGATACTGATGGACTGGAGCCGCTCAGATACTGATGAAGCGGAGCCGCTCAGATACTGATGGACCGGAGCCGCTCAATACTGATGGACCGGAGCCGCTCAGATACTGATGAACCGGAGCCGCTCAGATACTGATGGGCCGGAGCCGCTCAGATACTGATGGACCGGAGCCGCTCAGATACTGATGGACCGGAGCCGCTCAGATACTGATGAACCGGAGCCGCTCAGATACTGATGGACCGGAGCCGCTCAGATACTGATGGACCGGAGCCGCTCAGATACTGATGGACCGGAGCCGCTCAGATACTGATGAATCGGAGCCGCTCAGATACTGATGGACCGGAGCCGCTCAGATACTGATGGACCGGAGCCGCTCAGATACTGATGGACCGGAGCCGCTCAGATACTGATGAAGCTGAGCCGCTCAGATACTGATGGACCGGAGCCGCTCAGATACTGATGTACCGGGCCGGAGCCGCTCAGATACTGATGAACCGGAGCCGCTAAGATACTGATGGACCGGAGCCGCTCAGATACTGATGGACCGGAGCCGCTCAGATACTGATGGACCGGAGCCGCTCAGATACTGATGGACCGGAGCCGCTCAGATACTGATGGACCGGAGCCGCTCAGATACTGATGAAGCGGGCCCGGAGCCGCTCAGATACCGATGAACCG
>JAXIVJ010000958.1:0-2500 GCA_036785665.1 Chirona hameri | reverse complement strand
ACACAGACACACACACACAGACACACACACACAGACACACACACACAGACACACACACACAGACACACACACACAGACACACACACACACACACAGACACACACACACACACACAGACACACACACACACACACAGACACACACAGACACACACAGACACACACAGACACACACAGACACACACAGACACACACAGACACACACAGACACACACAGACACACACAGACACACACAGACACACACAGACACACACAGACACACACAGACACACACAGACACACACAGACACACACAGACACACACAGACACACACAGACACACACAGACACACACAGACACACACAGACACACACAGACACACACAGACACACACAGACACACACAGACACACACAGACACACACAGACACACACAGACACACACAGACACACACAGACACACACAGACACACACAGACACACACAGACACACACAGACACACACAGACACACACAGACACACACAGACACACACAGACACACACAGACACACACAGACACACACAGACACACACAGACACACACAGACACACACAGACACACACAGACACACACAGACACACACAGACACACACAGACACACACAGACACACACAGACACACACAGACACACACAGACACACACAGACACACACAGACACACACAGACACACACAGACACACACAGACACACACAGACACACACAGACACACACATACACACACATACACACACAGACACACACAGACACACACAGACACACACAGACACACACAGACACACACAGACACACACAGACACACACAGACACACACAGACACACACAGACACACACAGACACACACAGACACACACAGACACACACAGACACACACAGACACACACAGACACACACAGACACACACAGACACACACAGACACACACACACACACACACACACACACACACACACACACACACACACACACACACACACACACACACACACACACACACACACACACACACACACACACACACACACACACACACACACACACACACACACACACACACACACACACACACACACACACACACACACACACACACACACACACACACACACACACACACACACACACACACACACACACACACACACACACACACACACACACACACACACACACACACACACACACACACACACACACACACACACACACACACACACACACACACACACACACACACACACACACACACACACACACACACACACACACACACACACACACACACACACACACACACACACACACACACACACACACACACACACACACACACACACACACACACACACACACACACACACACACACACACACACACACACACACACACACACACACACACACACACACACACACACACACACACACACACACACACACACACACACACAGACACACACAGACACAGACACAGGGGGGTGCTTTTCGCCCCCCCTGACGAACTTTCGAAATAGCTCAAAAACTAATAGCGCTATCGACGTGAAACTTCAGATACCTTCTCCTACATCAAGTATACGTCGTGTACAAATGGGAAAAATATGAACAAATATGAAAATATGTAAATATGTAATATGTAAAAAAAAGATAAAAAATATGAAAATGAAAAAAATAACAAAGAAATTTCGTCGAAATGTTTGTTCTCTCTTTTCTCAGTGACGTCATTACATACGAGTTTGACACAAAAATCAGCTTAACTTTAGCAGGCCGTACAAATGCCATATTTGAGAAAAATGCAATCGAAAAACGTCAAAAGATAGAAAATGGCAAGGGCTACAAAATGGCTATCTCGGATTTTTGGAAATTTCGTTTTTTGATCCCTCTCCCAAAAAAAAATTAACCCTCAAAATCAACATTTTCAAACATTAAAAAAAGGAAGATATGTTAAAGAACCACATGTGGACAATACCCAAACCAAATTTAAAAGCAATATCCTTATTTTTGACTGACTTATCGCTCCCTAAGTACGAGTCACTCATGACGTCATACTTTGAAATTGCGTTTTTTTTTGCTTTTAGTGCCAGATACATACAAATAAATGACAGCACTGTATTTCTCAGACAAAACTGGTCTAGACACATGCCTTTCTTATTTAGATTTATCATTTTAACATTTTGACCTTGTGTGACCTGACCTTGACCTTATATGGTGTCAAGCTGTAACAATTACTGCTACTATCGAATTATACGTGTAAAATAACCCATACAACATGTGTCGCATGGCTTTCATAGACATGTGACCTTTTGTGACCTGACCTTGACCTTTGCTTACAATTTCACTTTTGCTTATGCGGGATATGTATTATACATTTGAGAGCAATTTGTGCGATAATAGTCGCAATCTAAGGCTTTGGATGTAAAGTATGGCCCAAAAACTCAAATATCTCAATGTTTACCTTTGACCTGACAGGAACCGGACATGTGCC
>JAXIVJ010000957.1:157500-164167 GCA_036785665.1 Chirona hameri | reverse complement strand
GTCATTGTTTTTGCTTACGGGCCTTCCGTATTTGCAGTGATGATTTTCTGCAAGAGGAGATCAGTCATATATTTAATACTTTCGGAAAGTTACGATACCCAAAAGGCTATTTAATCCGGATGAAAAAGAAAGCAGAAGAAATCAGAGACAGAAGCGCTCAAGAAAAACAGAAAAGGAAACAAGAGCAGAAGAAACGAGGTCGGTTCATAACAATACCTTGCTCAAAACAGGCGGACTCAATAGCCACATGCCTTCGCGCTGCCGGCACCAATGTGGCTATTGTGTCTGGCAAGAAAATAGGAAACTTGGCTCATCCTAAGATGGTAAATTCAGGGAGTGACAGTGTCGTGTATAATATCCCATGTTCTGGCTTATGCAAAAACTCGTATGTGGGAGAAACGGGAAGGGGACTGCAGACAAGATTAAAAGAGCACAAACGCGACGTCCGGAACTATAATCGATCAAATGCAATTGTCCTACACATTGAAAAATTTCAAAAACTACCAGCATGGGGAAGAGCTCATGTTATTGAAGAAGGCATGCCCAAATAAATCAGGAAAGCTATGGAAGCAGCTCATATTCTTTTAGATGATACACTAAATACAAAACCTGGATTCTTTACCTGGGCAAAATCTGGACCTAAAATTCATTGAAGAGGAAGACGTAAAATTAACACTGTCGCCCTGTCGCTGTGCATTGTGGTTCAGTTTTTAGGAGATGTTCAAATGGAAGGGACGTGTCAAAACTAGGAACGTGTTATAACTAGAATTTTAGATCAATACGCAAGTAATGTTTCTCTTAGTTTGCCTGAAGCTGATTGTGATTGCTTGACTTTGTATTAATGTCTTCGTGTCTAATGTCTAATGTATTTATAATTTAAATATTGATAATTTACACTGACGAAGACACCCTGTATGTCAAAACGTCTGTTTCTTTAAGAACTTGCTCTGAATGTTGTCATTGATTGCGAATAAAACTATCATGTCTGATACATTATGATCGTAGATAGTTCCTTTTTTCATATTGTACTTCATCATAGGCGCATCCAGGATCCACATTGGTGAGGCGCAAGACCTTTTGATAAGTATATTATCCGCTATTATGATACTAACTAGTCAACAGTGACTATTTCACTTACAACTTCAATTCACATTGCTTACCCCCTTTTTACCCTACCTGGACTCGCCTATTATCTCATAATCGTTCGTAGAGTACCCTGTGGTGCGTGTTTCATCCGAAAACTGCAGTATGTTATGTCATTATGACCCCCTTTCTTCCATTCCTGAGCACGCCTCTGCAACAACAACAAAAAATGTATTCCCTCTCCTGGCCTCATATGTGCATATATCATTATAAGTTAACCGTCTATTGCGCCGTAATCGCTGGCATATCGTCATCACCATGCCAGTCACCCCCCTTTTCATGTGCCTGAACACGCCCATGTAACTCTATATGTAATAAATTATGAACATAATGGAAGTAGAAGCTATATTTTACATCATGATTGCTATAAATGCTCCTTACATCGCTCTATTGGCTTCCCGCCAAACATTGCATACTTCCTGGAAACCCCCCTTTTTCAAGCCCCTGCAACCGCCTCTGCCATGCAATTTTTATGATATTTCATTAACATCAACTAATTTGCACTTGTGGCAATCACCGTAAACCGATGTAACTCCTTCATACTTGAGGCAGTTAGGGAAAAAAGGTGAAGATCGCATTTCCGTATTATCGCCAAATGTTGCCGCCGAACCCTTCCAAAACCGTGCCCTGGAACCGCTTCTGTTCAGGTTAAGAACTCAAAATTTTGACTCCAAATGCGGAATTCAATTCTAGGAAAAAACCAAAAATTGAATGGGCCTGCTCTTAGCTGTTCTGGAGATATCTGCGAAAAACATGAGGGGGGCGGAATCCACCCCCTGTTACAAATAGGGTTAACTCGCGAATATGCATCCGTGTCGATATTTGAATCCGGTGATGTCGCAGTGACAAAAGTGTCCTTTGTTTATTTTTTACTAAACAAAAAATATTGGAGGCTGGAGCTCAAAATTAAGTGCCTGAAATCCTAGGAGAAACTCAAATCGAGGGTTAGGTTTCGGCGGAGCGGTTGGGTCCTACGAGTAATTTTCTTAAAACGACACCCCTGGGCAACAATGTGTTTGTCTCGTCGAAGCTCGTCTCTCAATGTGCAACATGACCTAATTGGGTCACCACTTGACCTTGATCTGAGGTCATATTTCGATGTTGACCTAACCTGGTCATCATATCTACAGATTTGTGAAAACTCTTTTGCTAAAAAATTACCTTTTTTATATTTGATGACCTCTGGAGCCTAAACTATTGACCCGAGTGTAAATCTGATGACCCCTTTGCGATTGCATTTTTCAATAGCTTTTCATTGCGTTTTTGTTTAGTTTGTTCCTAGCTATCATAGTTCCTGTGAGCGAAGTCCTAAGGTTGCTGGAGCGAAGTCCTAAACCTGGAAAATCTGATCCTTGATGACCTCTGGTGACCTCAATATGCACCTGCTAAAAAAACCTGAAATAGTTTCAAAATGCGTTTTGACGAGCTTTCAAAGGGTGTTCGGTTTTTGTCTACGTCCCATAGAAACCGAGTTAGAGGGGGCGTCGAAACGCCCCCCCCCCCCCCCCCCCCCGTCACGGCGAAGGTGGTGCCGAGCACTGACACGGCGCGGGTTAAACCCTATAACTACGTCAATCCCTAAACCTACCAATCGATAGCAAATATCACATTTAGTAACTATGGATGTCATCCCCAACTCCCAAGCACTTTGTATAAGTAATTATAACTTCAATAATTCATATCTCACCGCTTACGTCGCCTCGCCCGTCGCCAAACTTTGTTTACACGCCAGCTGACGACGGCTGGCCTTGATACCGATACGACAAGTAAAGAGACGGCATAACAATAAAATGACTTGAGTCTCATAATTTGGAAAATGGACAAAAGTGTCGGTATATTTCGTGTTACGGGATACGTTTCCAGACACGGGACAAAAAGTTTCACTTAATTGATGATAGTAAAGACGGTGTTCACTGCGGCCCGGCTATGACGTCACGGAACTTATAAGTGGACGCAATATATGATGGGTCCACACTCCACTTTATGACGAAATATTCAGTGCCAAAATAGCAACACCTTACATTTATCTTCATCATCCTGTCTTCGAAGGTACAATCACAACTCTACGGCACCCACACGCTATACGGCAATCCTCGCACCCAAACCAGCCAGTTCTTCAACTGAAACAACATTCCCTCAAGCGTCCATAAGCTGCTCAGAGTTTGAGTGGACATAAGGTGTCTACCTATGCATACCTGTCCACAGGTGTCCAGAAATGATTCCCAAATTGTCCACCGATACCAGAAATAGGAATGCTCACCTTTCTCTTCAATTCTTCATGATGCAAACTGATACAGGATCACAGCGTAAGGTAGCAGTGGTGGATCTAGGTTTTGAGTTTGGGGGGGCAAAATTCCAAAAAGTCTCACACAATTCTAAAAACTCATCGGTTTCGCTTGCTTATGCATTGATAGCTGATTTAAAGCAAACTTTCTTTAGTAAAAGTTGCTTAGATTTGCTTCTATACCAGGAAATGTGTCAATTTTACGCCGATTTCAGGCGGTTTGGGGGGGGGGCAATTGCCTATTTTGCCCAACCGTAGATCCGCCACTGTAAGGTAGTGGTTGCGTCGCGGTCGGCCACACACAAATAGCGCGTGTGATCAGCTGATTAAACTCAACCGGCCCGTTGCCATGGTTACCGCAGCAGCTACTGGCTCGACCGTGGTGATGGCACGGATCTCCAGGCGTCCACTACCAGAAGACGTGCGGTTGTCATGGTTACTCCAGCGTTCAAGGTGGCGCTAGTATCGCCCAACATTCACACACCTCAGATGGATACACGGATCTACGCAATGGCGTGTATACGGCGGCGTGTAAAAATGTCAAATTATCATGAAAAATCAGGATCACTCTAAAAATATTTTTGTCATACTCGAATCGATCAAAAATGGGCTTTAGGCGGTCATAAAAACGAGGACCGGTCTTTTGTCCTCGTATATCACCCCATGTCCTCGTATGTCAGATGTGTAAACCTGTTTTGTCCTCGGTTGTCACGGCTTGCAAGTGCACACACGCACACGCACACGCACACGCACACGCACACGCACACGCACACGCACACGCACACGCACACGCACACGCACATTCCGGGATTAGCATAGCTGTTCTGTAGGGCCGTGGCGTTATGGCGCCACCGGCACGGCGCGCGCTCTGCTCCCCCATTACCGATGCAATGGGGTTAGGAGAGAACCGGCGGCGCCGGCGCGGCGGCACGGTATATAAGCGGCAGTTCGGCTTTCAGTCAGTACAACTCAGCCTGTCCGGCAACACACTACACACACGGAAGAGTCCTCACTTCGTCCGGCAACGGTCCTCGGTTCTTGCAGTGTGTGTGTAAAACAGAGTGACGAACGCAGCAGCCATGGTGTCTCGGATCGTTCTGGTGGCGGCGGCGGCGGCCCTGGTGGTGAGTCCAGCGGCGGCGGTGCGGAGGAGGGGGACCAGACAGCGGCGTGCTGTGTGTGTGTGTGTGTGTGTGTGTGTGTGTGTGTGTGTGTGTGTGTGTGTGTGTGTGTGTGTGTGTGTGTGTGTGTGTGTGTGTGTGTGTGTGTGTGTGTGTGTGTGTGTGTGTGTGTGTGTGTGTGTGTGTGTGTGTGTGTGTGTGTGTGTGTGTGTGTGTGTGTGTGTGTGTGTGTGTGTGTGTGTGTGTGTGTGTGTGTGTGTGTGTGTGTGTGTGTGTGTGTGTGTGTGTGTGTGTGTGTGTGTGTGTGTGTGTGTGTGTGTGTGTGTGTGTGTGTGTGTGTGTGTGTGTGTGTGTGTGTGTGTGTGTGTGTGTGTGTGTGTGTGTGTGTGTGTGTGTGTGTGTGTGTGTGTGTGTGTGTGTGTGTGTGTGTGTGTGTGTGTGTGTGTGTGGGGGGGGGGGTGTGTGTGTGTTTGTGTGTCTGTGTGTGTGTGTGTGTTTTAATGGTGTCGCCTGTTCCCCTTGCTGTGGGTATAATGGAAGGTCAGGCTGCGCTTCATTCAGGGAATCCGCCGTTTGGTGCAGGTATCTGATTTACCTGACCGCAATTAAAATTGCAACCTTTGCAAAGATTCAGTAATCATAAACTAAAACAATACCGAAAAGACACGCTATATGTAAATATGAGCGAAGCAATTTGAAACGTTTAGGTTTGTCTTACTTATTTTTATGTCCTGGGAAATGTGTTCATTTTTATCTTGTTCATTGTTAAAATCTTTGCTCTATATACTGTAGTCATTTGTGGATCATGTACCGGACAATCATGCATGAAGGCTCGGCCTGCATTTTCGTCAACGATAGTAAATTTCCATGTTCCAACCATCTTAACAATGCCTTCCTAACGCCGGACCGCTGCCGGCACTGCCCTGCGAGTCGGTGTGATGGTGTACCCGTCCTGTTTGTGACTCGTCCCACTCTGTTTCAGTGCCTCTCTGTTCAGGTCCAGGGTGCACCAGGTCCACGGCAAGGGAAGACCTTCGACATCGACGATAAAAATAACGATACTCCCATTAACGACAACGCATGCACCAGCGACGCTACCTGTATCGTCGCCGGTCAGCCAGACGGCTTCTGCAAGAACTTCGGCGACGCGACCGGCTTCCGCTGCGTGGCCAAGAAAGCCAACCGCACGAAGTGCAGCCGGCCAGCCATGTGTACCTCCGGAAAGTAAGTGACCGCAGAGGTATTTCACGTGGACATGGGCGTCAGAAACAGGAGGGGGGGGGACCCCAGCATTTTCGGATGTACATATACTGGTCATAAAATTAGGTGATTTTGTATTTACGTAAGACACGGCTTGTGCGCACATTTCTAGAGTGAACACTAGACAGCAATATCCACGGTTATTACAAAAGTGCGAGATGATCCGTATATACAAGCTGTTTTATAGGTGTGAAATACTATATGGAACTAGAGCAGAACATTTTGTGTTGCTCCTGACATATGAAGTGGAATAACTTATGAACACCGAGAAGTTGTGCATTCTGTTTATGTTAGGTAATTGCACAAGACCATGACATCTCCTGTATTAATCGGCTCGATAAAATCACATTAGCCGTTTTCACGAAGGATTATTGCGCTGACAAGTTTCTGAAAGATTCTAACAGTTTTTAAAAACTACACAACTTTTACATGCGCTTTTTTGCCTAGAAATGTCCCTCATAATTTTGCAATATGTTGGTAAGATTTAAATATGTTGACAAAATTGCGGTTTGGAGGTAATAAGCAAGATAAGTATTGATAGAATATTCCTGAAACTTTCAGGAAGATTCTATCAAAACTTATCTTGCTTATTACCACCAAACCGCAATTTTGTCAACATATTTTGTTACCAACATATTTCAAAATTATGAGGGGCATTTCTAGCCAGAAATCGCATGTAAAAGTTGTGCAGTTTTTCAAAACTTTCAGAATCTTTCAGAAACTTTTCAACGCAATAATCCTTCGTGAAAACGGCTAATATCAAATTGAGTGCCAATCATTACTTCGGATGCAGTCTTGTTTGAAGCCGTTCCGTTTTAACAGCTGTAACCCCCGCTGACATTCCCCGTCTTATTTTCAG